>CM065681.1:10093814-10143814 GCA_017654935.2 Phymorhynchus buccinoides | reverse complement strand
CGACTGTCACCACGCGCACGATGCAGCACAAGTGGTCGGCCTCGTCGGTCGTGGTGGGAGTGGGTGGTTGTGGAGTCGGTAAGTTGGGAGGGGAAGAGGGTGTTCTGTCTGTGTAATGAATGAATCGTTAATTTAATGTCTTTTCACATGAATAGTGATTTTAGACAACATGCAAAAAAACCTGAACCAATTAAAAAAAAAATATTTAAACACACCCATCTACAGTAAGCTTCCAATAGGCGTGGACAGCACTAATTTCGCAATTAAACAATGTCAGTTTCTGCGTCACTTAAGATATCCATGGTATTATTATACTTATCAAAAAAGTCCATATTGAACATTCGGTATTTAGACAGCAACATTGGGCATTCTAATAGTAAATGATGAATTGATAATCTCTGGGTGCACAGACAATTAGTTTCTATGCATTTAGTTTTCCATTACTTTAGACGTATCTTGTACACTAAGCTAACGATGGATCTGCTATGCATCAAAATATTAGGTCTAAAGTCAGATGGATTGATACAAATGGATTCCTGTCTGTGTGTGTATGTGTGTGTGACAGACAAGGAAGGGTGAAACAATTTTTCGACATAATCAAAGCACATGTTCATGTTGGTTAATGATAATGAACAGAGACAGTGCTGCAGAAAACAAAACGAAAGGAGGAAGTAGGTGGAGCAAAAAAGAAGAAAGATGAGGAGGAAGAAGAAGAAGAATGGGAGGAGTATGAAGTAAGAGGAAGAAGAGGAGGAAAAGGAAAAGTAAAGGGAGGAAGAATAGAAGGACAATAGAAATAGGGCTACAAAAGAGAACATGAAGAAAAAGAGCAAAATCACACACACGTTTCCCCAACATGCATATAACTACTTTTGAAACTTACTTTTGATAAACACATTGAGCATATACATAAAAAGAGTCAGTCCAGGATCTTTTGTTTACAGAGGCTAAGGAATATTGGTGTCTGTTCAGATATTCTTCAAACCTACTACCGATGTTGCATTGAATCTGTTCTTACTGTGTCATTTATCTGTTGGTATGGAAGCTTGAGTGTAAAAAGTAAGCGCGTGTTGAGTGATATGGTGAATGTGTGCAGTAAAGTTGTGGGTGCAAGGCAGAGTGGCATGCAAGAGTTGTATGACAGACAAGTAGTCAAGAAAGCCAGGAACATTCTTAATGATAACAGTCATGTTCTGGCAAAATACTATGAAGTATTACCATCGGGCCGTCGATACAGAACTCTAAAACTGAAAATAAGAGCACAGAAAACTTTCTTACCAAGATCAATTCATCTGTTGAACTCCTAATGCACTGCATCGAGTGATTGTTTTGCTGAGCAGCCTGTCCATCTCCTTGGGATTGAATTTGTATTCGTATTCGTCCAGTTTGTTAACTACAATATTGCAGTGTTATTAGTTATTAGTTTATTTTCTTTAATTGTTGATAAATGTGTTTATTGTTGTTGTTTTTGTTGATAAATGTGTTTATTGTTGTTGTTTTTCTTATGTGCACCTGGCTGCAATTTCTCAGTTATGAGATAATTAAGATGATTTGATTTGATTTGATTTGATAATATATGCAAAGACACTGCTTTTGTTTAAACCTCCCCACCCACATCCCCTTATCCAATACCCCACTTTCGGGATGTGTGAGGGTGGGGAGAGGCGTTGTTTTTTCTGTGTTAGTTGTTTATTTGTTCTTGTTGTTGCTGATTGTGAAGCTGTATGGAGTTTTGAATGACTACTTGATACACTACTACTACCTACCAGTACTACCGTCATTTTCAGACTATAACGGTATAAGGCGATATTTTCTTCTCCAATTTCGACCAATGCGCCTAATAAACGAGGGCGACCTATTAGTGAACAAAATTGTGAGAAGAGAGGTAACGATTGCCATGCTCAGTACAGTCTACTGCGAGTCACAACATCGAAAGTGGTAATGAGTCGCCGATACGACGAATACTCATGTTAAAATGCTTAAAAATCCCTATTATCATCCGAGATAACGTCCAACAGATGCCATAACCCTTCATTGGATGTAAAAAGCATCATTGTAGAGCTTAAAATGCCATAATTCTACCAGTTTTTGCAAAGAAAAGCCCAAACACAACAACCGGAAGTTGCAAAAAAGGAAGTTCAATTATTTGAGAAGGGAGCCAACTCTCGTTTATGACAGCAGTAATGGCGGTGGGTAAGCATTTACAGGACGTGTACGGGCTTCAAACTTCGACTTTCTGTTGCGAGGTGTGTATCGCCTTATATACAAGGGCGCCTTTTACTTTAATTTTTTCAGATTTTTTTTGAAAATTGCTCTATTCGCCTTATACACAGCAGCGCCTAATGATCCGAAAAATACGGTACACATCTTGCAAACAGAACAACATAGTAGCAACTTACCTTTGTCCTTGGCCTTCTTGTTCTCAGCCTGGGCCTTTTCCCTGGCCTCAGCCAGCACTTTCTCCCTGTCCTGGGCTGAGGGCAGCCTCTTCAGCTGCGCGTAGTACACCCTGCTCGCTGGCTTCCCTCCCCCGCCCAACCTCGCCCCCGACGCGTCCTTAGCGCTCACATAGATCGTCGACGGTTGCAACAGCTCTGCCGGAGGAGCCTTCAACGGATTCCCGTCCAGCTCATCTTCGTAAGCTTCCTTCTCCAACGCGGTCTGAACCCTGTGGAACAGCCCCATCAAATCCGACGACTGAATCCTGTACACCAGGTTGTCCTTGGGGACCAGAGTCAGCTCGTCATTGACGCTGTCTAGTTCATCGTCGCTGGGGTCCATCACGCCGATGTCCCGCTCCGTCTTATAGCCCCACAGCGACGACATGAACTCGACCAGCACCGATCGCATCTGTTTGTCCGTGTGCCGCCTCCGCATCACGGGCGGCTTGCTGCTGTTCTTCGACAGCGCCGGGTCGCTCCTCGAGTTCCTCTTGCTTCTCACCGGCGCCGACTTCTTGTACACTCTACGAGGAGAGACGGTGGTTGACTGTAACGGAGGGGTTGGGGAAGAGTTGGACAGCTGGGGGGAGTTTTGACCGATGTAGGGGGGTGTCTTGCCGGTCCAGTCCTGCGCCTGTTGTCGCACGGGCATTTTCAGGGCCGGGGGACGGTGGAGGGAAGAGTCAGAGGACTGCAGAGGGGGGCGGGATTTGGGGGCTACGATGATGGCTGTGTTGGTGTCCAGAATGGCAAAGCGCCTGCATGGGGTGACAGTGGCTGGAACATCAATGAAAGCCAGGTTAAAGTTATTGCAGTGGCACACATTGCTGTGGATGTTAGGTCTTACATCATGCCAGCTATCCTGCTCCATTCATCTAGGTGACCATCGAAATGCTAGCTTCGTTCTGTTTCATTTTCAGTCTTGACTTTTTAACTCATCATTTGAAAATAATTTTGGGTTGATATTTATGAAACTCTTTCCGGCTCCAAATGAAGGGAGCCACATTCTGATCTCTGAATGGTATAAAAACAAAATACTCATACCAAGTTTTCTTTTCACCTCTTTTGTCTAATCTTCTCCAAAAGGTAGATATTATTAAAGATTTTATTTTTTTGGTAAAGGTAAAGATAATGGCCTTTATCATGACTGATTAATTATTGAACAAAGATAATTAGCTCAAAAAGTTGATAAGATACAGCTTAATGTTTGGTAAGAAAGGCAGGTGTGAAAATGTGGGGAGAGCTGAGAAATGCAAGAGGCGGGGCTTATCTTTACCTTTACCCTTTTTGTTTTCATCATGTATTCGAACGTGGAGCCACAATAAGAAGGCACGGGAGGGGGGAAGGGGAAAGAAGAAAAAAATAAGAAAGATAAGAACACAAAGAGGCAACGATGTTAATGCTGATGGTGGTGATGAAGATGGTGATGATGATGATAATGATGATGATGATAATGATGATGATGATGATGATGATGATGATGATGATGATGATGATGATGATGATGATGATGATGATGATGATGATGATGATGATGATGATGATGATGATGATGATGATGATGATGATGATGATGATGATGATGATGATGATGATAATGATGATGATGATAATGATGATGATGATGATGATGATGATAATGATGATGATGATGATGATGATGATGATGATGATGATGATGATGATGATAATGATGATGATAATGATGATGATGATGATAATGATGATGATGATGATGATAATGATGATGATGATGATGATAATGATGATGATATGATGATGATGATGATGATGATGATGATGATGATGATGGTGATGATGATGATGATGATGATGATAATGATGATGATGATGATGATGATGATGATGGTGATGATGATGATGATGATGATGATGATGATGATGATGATGATGATGATGATGATGATGATGATGATGATGATGATGATGATGATGATGATGATGATGATGATGATGATGATGATGATGATGATGATGATGATGATGATGATGATGATGATGATGAAGATGATGAAGATGATGATAATGATGATGATGACGATGGTCATGATGGCAATGATGATGATAATGATAACGACAACAATGATGATGATGCATCGACAACGACCATGATGTTGATGATGAAGATGATCATAATGATGATGATGATGATGATGATGATGATGGTCATGATGCCAATGATGACGATAATGATATAACGACAACAATGATGATGATGCATCCACAACGACCATGATGATGATGATGTTGATGATGATGTTGATGATGATGATGATGATGATGATGAAGATGATGATAATGATGATGATGATGATGATGATGGTCATGATGGCAATGATGACGATAATGATATAACGACAACAATGATGATGATGCATCCACAACGACCATGATGATGTTGATGATGATGATGATGAAGATGATGATAATGATGATGATGATGATAACGACAACAATGATGATGATGCATCAACAATGACCATGATGATGATGACGATGATGATGAAGCTAACAGGACTGTATTTCATCCGCCCACTGACCAACAGTGATGAAGATACAGATGGAGCGCTCCACCCACACAGGCAGCACCTGTCCCGGCCACACCACCCGCACCTGGTCCAACAGCCCGCTCTCTATCTGACCCGCACTGCGCTCCTGAAATAACACAGCCCACAATAGTACTGACACAATACAAACCACCTGATCCAACTCTCTATCTGACCCGCACTGCGCTCCTGAAATAACACAGCCCAAAATACAGTACTGACACCATACAAACCACCTGATCCAACTCTCTATCTGACCCGCACTACGCTCCTGAAATAACACAGCCCAAAATAGACAGTACTGACACAACACAAATCATTTGCATCTGATCCAACAGCCCACTCTCTATCTGACCCGCACTGTATCCCCATGGGGATACCAGGGGTCTTTAGTACAAATAGTTCCCACACATTCTGGGAGTTCTGTGCTTGTAACTTCCTCTAATTTGTCACTCTCTTTGACTCTGCCTTTTCCCTTTGATTTCCGTCATCTACTATCTTTCTGATTTATTGGCCCATTCTCCTGCCTTTTTCCCCCAAAAAAATTTCCAATTAATTTTCTCCTTTGAGCTCCTCCGAAATTGGAATGTGTCGGCGGTATGCAGCGGGGAGGCCAGTGAAAACTGAGAACCGGACACATACGTATCTTACCGTATGACCTGGGAACGCAGAAGAAGAAGACCTGCACTATGCTCCTGAAATAACCACATCCCAAATAGACAGTACTGACACAATGCAAAACCACCAGCACTTGGTCCAACTGCCAATCCTCTATCCAACCCACACTGCGCTCCTGAAGTAACACAGCCCAAAATAGACAGTACTGACACAATACAAACCACCTGATCCAACTCTCTATCTGCCCCGCACTGCGCTCCTGAAATAACACAGCCCAAATTAGACAGTACTGACACAAGGCAAATCACTTGCATCTGATCCAACATGCCGCTCTCTATCTGACATGCACTGCGCTCCTGAAATAACACAGCCTAAAACAGACAGTACTGACACAATGCAAACCACCTTATCCAACTGCCAACTATCTGACCCGCACAGGCTCCTGAAATAACAGAGCCCAAACTAGACAGTACTGACACAATACAAACCACCTGATCCAACTGCCAACTATCTGACCCGCACAAGCTCCTAAAATAACAGAGCCCAAACTAGACAGTACTGACACAATACAAACCACCTGATCCAACTGCCAACTATCTGACCCGCACTGCACTCCTGAAATAACAGAGCCCAAACTAGACAGTACTGACACAATACAAACCACCTGATCCAACTGCCAACTCTCTATCTGACCCGCACTGTGCTCCTGAAATAACACAGCCCAAACTAGACAGTACTGACACAATACAAACCACCTGATCCAACTGCCGACTATCTGACCCGCACTGCACTCCTGAAATAACAGAGCCCAAACTAGACAGTACTGACACAATACAAACCACCTGATCCAACTGCCAACTCTCTATCTGACCCGCACTGTGCTCCTGAAATAACAGAGCCCAAACTAGTCAGTACTGACACAATACAAACCACCTGATCCAACTGCCAACTCTCTATCTGACCCGCACTGCGCTCCTGAAATAACACAGCCCAAACTAGCAGTGGAACCTGCTTTATAAGACCTTCATAAATCATCCAAAATGAGGTCTTACAAGGGAGGGGTCTTATAAGGGAGGTAATTTTAATACTTACAAAGAAGGGCAATGTCTCAGAGATGTAGGTCTTATGTGGGAGGGAGTCTTATAGTGGGAGGTGTTATAAGGAAGGTTCCACTGTACTGACAATGCAAACCACCTGATCCAACTGCCAACTCTCTATCTGACCCGCACTGTGCTTCTGAAATAACCACAGACAAATCCAGACAGTACTGATATAATGCAAACCTCCCATTAAGAGACAACTCAAATTCTATTTTCTCTAGCTGGCCTCAAACTCAAAGTCTCTAGTCTCTAGAGATAAGAAAAACTCCTGTATGTGAATGATGTTTTAAGCTTAGATCATCCGGAGAAAAAAACCAGACAAACAAAAAAAGCCAAAAACTTAACAACTTTCTAAGCAGAGAATAGAAAAGAGAATGAACAATGTTTTTCCATCATGAGCATCAATGCTATTGCAGGGGAAAAGTGCATGTCTTGCGTGACAAGTATTCAACCACTACACTGCTTTCTCACCAAAGCATACTTACAAGAATTTCCCAGTCATCCACAGTGACTGGTTCCACGTTGACTTCTTGGGCCACGCACGGAGCAGTTGTAATTGGTGTCAGAATCACCTGAAACCATATTATAAAATATTTCGTGGCTGTCTTGTTAGACTCTTGTAAAATTCTGAACAAAAGAATGTTCAATTAACATGCAGCAAACTTGGAATTTTCAGATTTTTTTAGTATCAATCTTTTTTCCCCGTCCCTTTCCCCCGACTTCTTTCTCCATCCATCTACTCTCTCTCTCTCTCTCTCTCTCTCTCTCTCTCTCTCTCTCTCTCTCTCTCTCTCTCTCTCTCTCTCTCTCTCATTCACTCTTTAAAAAGACTAACAGCCAAGATCCAAAGTTCAAATGTGTGCTGAATACAGTAATAACTGCAGCTTAGTTGGCTTTAACGGGGCCATGTTTCACTTTTCATGCAATCCTACCAATAAAATACAATCCATAAATATAATGCTGCTTCACACATACAGCTGGTGAACATGCTACTGGGATCACAAAACCTGTCACGAACAATAGACCCAAATAGAACATTTGAAACTTTAAAGTTTGACACCACTGTGTCAACAGTCATCAACCAACCTCTTGCCTGTCCTTGATTCCCAGTCTGTCTGCGTACAGACCATTCAGAGTGACAGTGTCACCTGATTTCACGTCTGCCGTGTCTCCCGATAAACTGAAGAAAGCAGCAGGATTAACCGCTGCTTCATACACCAGAAGCTGCAATATATAAAAGCTGCATTTATTAGTTATCTCTTGACACAAATTTGCATGTATCCATGCTTTCTAGTTCCTGTTATAGCTGTGTCTTATTTTATCTCATCTTAACTGCTGCTTCATACACCAGAAGCTGCAATATTGTCAGTGAAATTCAAAAACCTTGTATCTCAATTTTGGTAGTTTTGAGAAAAATGAAAAGAAAAAAAATTAAACGTTGACCACAATTGATTAACTATGACATTGCAAGTTTACTTCTGCATTTCGTTAACATTTCTCCACAAAATGTTTTGTTAGACTTGAAAAGAACGAAGATAGAAGGTTTTTGTCCTTAACTAGATCTGAATTTGGGGCTTACGAGTTTTTCTTCTATTTTCACGACCTCATTTACCCCAGATAGAAAGTCGTTAGAGATACGAGCTTTTGGTGGAAGGTGGTGGGAAAAATTAAAGAGCTGACGACGTATCTAACTCAAACCCCCCAAAATCAAGATACGAGGTTTTTGAATTTCACTGACGATATAAAATGGGACAGTTATTAGTTATTTCTTGAGATTTTAAGATTTTAGGCATCTGCAGGTGACTGAACCGAAAACTTAGAAAAAGGGCAAAATTGATCGTACTTTATCTTCTTAGGTCCCCTCCCTTCCTCCTCCCCCCAGAAGTAACATTTGTCCCATATGTGTCTCTTGGGAACGAGAAGACGTTAAATCCTATTTTCTCCAGTTATTTCTTGACACAAATGTACACAATATCAGAGCTTTCTAGTTCTTGTTATAGAGCTGTCTTATGTATAAAACACTTACCTCTGCTATAGATTTTTTAAAATCTTGCAAAATCTGATTTCACTTTCACAGGAATTTGTTTGTGTACAGCTGTTTGGTATTTGGTACTTTACAGTCACAGAGGCGTCTCCGTGAAATTCAGGTTGCTCCCACCTGGAAAGAACGTCGCAGCCAGAGGTGTGCCACCCATTTTTGTGGTGGTGCATGCTATCTGACCTAATGACATTAATTTACTTCATGGTGTTTAGTGCGGACTTCTAATTCTGTAATTATTTAATATTTTCCATTGTCTTCCATGTGATGTCCCTATGCTTTTCCCTAACTAGATTGACATATGAAATGTGAATCTGAATGCATCTAGTGTATGTCAGTGTGTGTGTGTGTGTGTGTGTGTGTGTGTGTGTGTGTTTGCACGCATATGCACATGCACATGTATGTGTGTGTGTGTGTGTGTGTGTGTGTGTGTGTGTGTGTGTGTGTGTGTGTGTGTGTGTGTGTGTGTGTGTGTGTATGTGTGTGTGTGTGTGTGTATGAGTGTGTGTGTGTGTGTATTGATTATCAAACTCAAAATTATCATCATGATATAAAAAATAAATCAATAAAATAAAACAACATCAAACAGAGAACTGATCCTGTACAGTTTGGCTGTTCTCCATGGGAAGGGCGTATACAGGACGCTTTGTGAGTGAATAAGCCAACAGAATTTGGCACCCAGAATTTTTAGTACTAGACCCATCTAACTTCTTTTATGCTAACTGTGTTTCATGTTAAACACACTGCCTGATTGGTGACCATATATCTAAAGTGGCAGTCAGTGAAGATAGAAAGAGTACAGAGACGAGCTACCAAATTACTTAAAGAATGCAGAAACATGTCCTATTTGGAACTGCATTCACGTAAAGGTAGGCGTTTAAGAGGGGATCTCATTCAGGTGTATAAAATTTTCAATGGCCTAGTTAACACTCCAGTTGAATCACTTTTTTCTGTTTCTCGTTGCACTAACACAAGAAATTCAGAAGGTAAAATTTATTCAATACAGCAGGACTAATAGAAGGAAGTTTTCATTTTCGCACTGAGTCGCTAATCACTGGAATAACATACCAACTAACATTAAATTTAGATATGATACTAACAATTTCAAGAACCTTTTGGATGAAATTCCAAAGCATAGAGATCTTTTTTATGACTTTGATTGATGCTATACAATTGCTTAAATACATTAGTGATGCATGCAAATCAGACACCATACATAAAGATTGTACCAATGATGGGACGTTTTATATGCCGCGAGGCCTAGGCCATGATGCCTGTCCCTATCACTACTACTACTACTACTACTATGGAGCTGCTGTAGCTCAGTTGGTAAGTCCGGGTCGCTAGCTCGTAATCCGTCAGGTTTGCGAGTGCGCGGGTTCGAACCCAGCTCGGTTCACAGTGGTATGTCCTTGGGAAAGGCACTTTACTCCTATTTTCCTCACTCCACCCAGGTGTAAATGGGTACCTGACGTCAGTTGGGGGAAAAGTCCTTCGGATGAGACTTAAAAAACCGAGGTCCCGTGTGCGAACGCATGCACAAGATCTTGTGCACACGTTAAGCCCATCGGCCATCCCACCATTCGGCCATGTGATGTGTGTCGGTGGGATGGATGACACGAATTCACATAGCACGCATCCTGTGCGCTATTAATGGTCTGAATGAAGACCGGTGAGCGCGGGGCAGGATAAACATCCCTAACTGGAAGAAGAAGACGACTACTACTACTACTAGTACTACTACTAGTCACAGTGAATTATCAACAAAACAAACCTTTGCACTCCCACTCCTCTCTTGTCTTTTCTTTCCATGCTTGACGGAAAGGAAGCAATTCTTAGAAGAATTCAGCTCAAGCAAGGTCGCCAAGGAACTCATCGCAATTTTTTTCGCCACTGATGTCAAATATTTATCATTAATTTGGGACGGATCATTATCAAATAGGTTGTCTGCTAAATCAGTCTTCCTGGACCCTTTGGTTATTCTGCAGAGTCGCTTCCCTTGACAAAGGCTCAATCTAACACGACAACCAAACACAATCACAGCCCAGCTCCATACGGGAAAGCCTTTCTGGGATAACATAAGTCAACTGCAATGCTCTGCGAATGAGAACATGAAGCTGGGTTAATTCCATTAATTTTGATAACGTATTTGTCTTTAACGTGGATGCCATATATGGAAAAGTATTAACTCATTCTCAAATGGTTTGTTTCGCGAATTACCTTGAACTTGTTTAGAACTGTTGTCTGCTAGAAACGGGAAGGCCATTCGAGGTTTGGAATCCTGACAGCAGCCAGTTATACCTACTGCGGCCTTTATTTTGAAGGAAAATTATGCCATCAGAATGGCTGCTGAAGATGCTGTCATGGCGACAAACGACGATGCTGCGCAGTGCAAGCGATTTGCCGTAGATAAAGGGTACTGGCAAGACCCCTACATTCCCCTACTGGTGCCCAAAGGCAAAGCGACCCATGCTCCAGAAATCAACAAAGGTTACTATGCCAGGGTCACGTCTATCCGCGTACTGCTGCAGAAATTCATTGAGGTAAGGCTGAGTTAAATAAATTGCTGATGTATAATAATTTAAAATAATTAGAATTGTTAATTTTTATGTTTGAAAAATGATATTTGAATAAATATTCACTATCAAAGAAAAAGAAAATGGGGGGAGTGGGGGGCTTACTCAGTTACTGGTATTACTGACATGGGTAAAGGTAAAGATGTGCCACCCCCCATGCATTTCTCATATTTTTCCAAGTTGCCTTTCTTACCATACAATGATACATAAAGCTGTATTTTAGGAACACAGACAGACTAATAGACCTTTTTGAGATATTGACCTAGGGAGACACCCTACCCCCCACTATGTACTGCAGTACACCGCGAATTGTCACAGTTGTGGTTCGTTGCGAGTTTCCGTCTTATAGGGTGGGGGGTAGGGTTAGGTTTATTCACTAGGGTTAGGGCTAGGGTTAGTATTCCAAAAAGGTTATTATTTAAAAATGTTCCTAAAATACAGCTTTATGTATGGTCAGAAAGGCAATAACGGAAAAATAGAATTAACCGAGATAAGTAGGGGGGGTGGCACATCTTGACCTTTACCCTGACATGATCTAAAATGCAGAGATATGTGCGCGCATATACATATATTACAAATACACACACACACACTCACAGAGAGAGAGAGAGGTAATCACACACATACAGACAGACCAATAGAGAAAGAGAGAGATTGACAGAGGGAGACACACACACATGCACGTGCACAGAGACAGAGACAAATAGACAGACAGACCGAGAGGACAGAGAGAGAGCAAAGGAGACACAGAGAGACAAAGAAAGAGAGAGAGATTATTCACTATGCCAGGCCACAGAGTGCCAGGTGGTGAGCGTGTGTGCAGAGTTCGACATGACCTACCGGTGCCTGAAGGAGCACATGATGTACACACATATATCCAAAGCATTTTTGTTCACTCACTGTGTAATGTATCAGGCCACCAACAGAGAGTGCCAGGTGGTGAGCCTTGGGGCGGGGTTCGACACGACCTACTGGTGCATGAATGAGCACATGCCTGCATGTTGATATATTCAATTGTGTGCTAACATAGGGTGAGGGGTCAGGAGAGGAGGGGGATGGGGAGAAAGGAGTAGGGGGATGGGGAGAAAGGAGGTGGGGGAGGGGGAGGGGGGCTTAATTCTGGCTGTGTGTGACATGTTGGTAACATTTGTGTGTCGGAAATGCCAGGCATGTAATGCTTCATACTGCCTGTACATACAATACTTTACATTTTTTGGACAGTACCCACATGTCTTTATGCTTATTTTGTTTTGATTTTTCACCCTCTATAAGTTCACCCTGGGGGTGAAGAGACCCTCTATAGCTGCTTCCTGGGGGTGAAAATACCCTCTATGATCAAACAAAATGGGGAGCCCTGCAATCAAAGCGTTTCTGTTCACTGTGTGGTGTATCAGGCCACCAGCAGAGAGTGCCAGGTGGTGAGTCTAGGGGTAGGGTTCGACATGACCTAGCTACTGGTGCCTGAAGGAGCAGTACATGCACACATGTTGATATATATATAAGCTATCCACAAAAAGTTAAGGATCACTTGCAAACTAATTCATAACTTTCCAAATAAGAAAGCCAATGCGTTGAATTTTGGCCAACATTTAATTCAATGCTTTAGTGATAACGATACACAATTGCCTTCAATTTCGAGCAATCGTTTGGTCTGTACATTTGATCAAAGTGGGTACGTATCGAAATTTGATTTCCCAAAGTCATTGAAATCACAAGACAGGGCATTCTGATGCTCCCAAAAGTTCAGTAATGCGTGTATCCGCCATGGCTGTTCTGGCACTCGACGCAGCGAGTCCTCATGGAGTTGACCAGGGTGGTGAAGATCCTCTGTGGAAGCGCCTGCCACTCAGCCTGCAGCATCTGGTAGAGGTGCTGGGCATCTCTACCAGATGCTGGGTGCTGGTGGTTGCTCCTCACTTTGCGATCCAGCTCATCCCAGAGGTTCTCAATCGGGTTGAGATCGGGACTGCATGCTGGCCACTCCATTCTGTTGACTCCAGACTGCTGCAGGAAGTCGTTGACCACCCTTGCCCTGTGGGGGCGAGCGTTGTCATCCTGGTAGACAGCCGGCGGTCCCATCTGCTGCAGTGTAGGCACAGCCAGCGGTCGAAGGATCTCATCCCGGTATCGGAGGCCAGTCAGGTTACCCTGTACATGATACAAGGGTGTTCTGTGGTGAAGGCTGAAGGCCCCCCAGACCATTACAGAACCTCCACCAAAGGCCACCTTTTCTTGGACAGTGGCGTCAATAAAGCGTTCCCCTGGGCGCCTCCAGACCCTCAGTCGGCCGTCGTTGTGGTTCAGGGTGAAGCGTGATTCATCACTGAACAGGACCTGGGACCATTGCTGACGTGTCCACCTCACGTGACGTCTGCAGAAGGCGCGGCGTGCTGCCCTATGGGCTGGAGTTAAGCGTGGCCGTACAGCTGGGCGACGAGAACGGAGGTTAAACCCATGAAGGCGGTTCCGTATGGTCTGCTGGCTGATGTTGATGTTAGTAGCCACCCTCAGCTGCCTTCGAATGATGCTGGAAGAGGCTGTTCTTGTCTGCAGGGCTTGTCGTTCAATGAGACGATCTTCACGTGGAGTTGTCTTCTTCGGTCGACCAGATCTGCGTCTTTCATGGACCCTCCCAGTGGCTGTGAAGCGTTGAATCAGTCTGACAATGACCGAGATGGACACCTGAAGTCGCCTGGCCACTTCTCGCTTGGGAACACCATCTTGGAACCATGCAACAGCTCGTCCCCTATCCAACTCGCTCAATTTTCGTCGTGGAGGCATTGTCAAATCAGGCCTAATACTGGTGGTATGTCTTCTTATAAAGCCAAGCAAGAGACAGCATCTCACACATAAACAGCAGTGCTTGCACGTGCATAATGGTTTTTCCATCTGGCTTGTGCAATGTGTTCATGCAGAACGATCCAAAACAAGGTCCTTTTTCGCAAGTTTCCGCTTTTTCTTTTGCTGCCAAGCTCAGTAATAGAGAATCACGTGCAATGTTTCCACTAACACAACATCGCCCACTTACAGCTGAACAAGAATTCATAACAATTTGGCTTGACTGAGAAAAAAATAACAGGAGCGAACGGAGTTTCTTGCGCACCTGTTTTCTCATAGTGATCCTTAACTTTTTGTGAGTAGTGTATATCCAAAGCGTTTCTGTTCACTGTGTAATGTATCAGGCCACCAACAGAGAGTGCTAGGTGGTGAGTCTTGGGGCAGGGTTTGACACGACCTACTGGTGCCTGAAGGAGAACATGATGTACACACACATATATCCAAAGCATTTCTGTTCACTGTGATGTATCAGGCCACCAACAGAGAGTGCCAGGTGGTGAGTCTTGGGGCGGGGTTCGACACGACCTACTGGTGCCTGAAGGAGCAGGAGCTGAACCCCAGGTCCTACATCGAGGTGGACTTCATGGCCGTCACCTCCCGCAAGTGTCAGCAGATCAAGAACAAAAAGGCCCTGCTAGACAAACTGGCCACTGAAGGTACTAGGATGTTTTAAAGGAAATTATGTTACTTTTCAACAATTGGCTGCTCTTGTGTTGGTAGGACAGTTAGGCTTTAAGTGTGTCTCTTGGTCCCGCTAGCTCTTTTGGGTGTTACTTTCTCTCTACAGCTGATCAAATTCCTGTTTCTTTTTGGGTGCGGTTATTTTTTCCGCTGTAAGCAAACTCAAGATTTTTTTTTCATGCAGAGGTGACAATTGTAAAGCAAAGATTTTATGATGCAGTCTTACCGTACATTTTGTATTGGTATTTGGTACTTTATAGTCACAGAGGCGTCTCTGTGAAATTCGGGTTGCTCCCACCTGGAGAGGCCTGCCACTCATATTTTAATTTTTTTTATTTGCATGCGATTTTTGTGTGACTGATCAGGAAGGAAGGAGGGGGGGGAGGGTGTGTGTGTAAATTTCGACCAAATGACAACTTTTTCGTTGCCACTGGGTTTAACGTGTGCTAAATGCATGGGCACACGGGACCTCAGTTTATCGTCTCATCCAAAAGACTCCATGTTCAGACCATAAGGCCTAGTGCAGAGTGAGAGGAAAAATCCCCTGTACCCAGGTTCGAACTCGGGTTTACTGTGCACGAGGCGAACGCGTTACCTCTGTGCCACTCTACACCACTTACTTGGGGCTTACGTAGTTTAAATAGCATGTTTGTTCTCTAGTATCACGAATCAATACAGTAACAAGGTAGGGCAACAAGAACATTCAGTATAGCCCTATCAAAGGTGTGCATTGACAAATTGTGATAGAAGCTGTAAACAAAGTACCTCATGTCAAGTTATGATGTAGAGTACCATAAGACAGGATTAACAATATTTATAAGCTTTGTGTTGATGCCATGCTGCTCAGTGGTCCCAAAGAATAGGTTCAAGCTTTGTGAACGAACATTGTAAAATAACAAAACTTTTCTTGATATTTTTCTTTTTTTTGTTGTTGTGTGTGTTGTTGGGTGTGGTTTTTTTTTTGGGGGGGGCTTGTCGTTGTTGTTGTTGTTGTTTTGTTGTTAAACAAGCAACTATTTTTAACCCTTTCCCTGCCATGCCCCTTGTCTGCTAAGGAATGTGTTGCACCACTGATGATGTCATAACTTTTGATCTCATAGTCTTGGAATGCTGGTTTTTGTCTCGGACAAGTCAGGAAAAGACCACTTTTGTCAGATTGAGCCTAACAGGTCTCTTTTTAATTTTATTTTAAAAAAATAATAATATCCCCAGTTTTCTCTGGCAGTGAAAGGGTTAACTTAACGCTGATTTTCAGATGGCGACATCATGTGGAGTAAAAGCGAGGTGCATGCTGGGGACTACCATTTAGTGTCGGCGGACATTCGGAAGGTTGGGGAGGTGGAGGGCAAACTGAACGACTGCGGCCTGGACAAAACGCTGCCCACCCTGTTCCTGGCCGAGTGTGTGCTGGTCTACATCGATGTGCAGCACACTGCCCAGCTGCTGAAGTGGATCTCCGACAGCATGCCCACTGCCATGTTCATCAGCTATGAGCAGGTAGGGTGTGGGTGGTGATAGTGTTTAAGGTTCAGAGAGGGGGTGGGGGGCAAGAGAGAGAGAGTGTAAGGCCGAGTGTCTGCTGGTCTATACTACATCGATGTGCATCACACGGAGCACTTATTGAAGTGGATCTCTGACAACGTGCCCACTGCCATGTTCATCAGCTATGAGCAGGTAGGGTGGGGGTGGTGATAGTGTTGAAGGTTCAGAGAGGGGGTGGGGGGCAAGAGAGAGAGTGTAAGGCTGAGTGTCTGCTGGTCTATACTACATTGATGTGCATCACACCGAGCAGTTATTGAAGTGGATCTCTGACAACGTGCCCACTGCCATGTTCATCAGCTATGAGCAGGTAGGGTGGGGGTGGTGATAGTGTTGAAGGTTCAGAGAGGGGGTGGGGGGCAAGAGAGAGAGAGTGTAAGGCCGAGTGTCTGCTGGTCTATACTACATCGATGTGCATCACACCGAGCAGTTATTGAAGTGGATCTCTGACAATGTGCCCACTGCCATGTTCATCAGCTATGAGCAGGTAGGGTGGGGTGTAGGTGTAGGAGGGAAGGGTTGCTGAGTAATATTGTGTGTGCTGGTCTACATCAATGTGCATCACACCCACCAGCTGCTGAAGTGGATCTCCGACAGCATGCCCACTGCCATGTTCATCAGCTATGAGCAGGTAGGATGGGGGTGGTGATAGTGTTGAAGGTTCAGAGAGGGAGGGGGGAGGGGGGGGGGAGAGAAAGTGCATGGCTGAGATTGTGTTGGTCTACATCGATGTGCATCACACCGAGCAGTTATTGAAGTGGGTATCTGAAGTGTATTTCAGTGAAAACTGAAAACTGGACACATATGTACCTTATCCATTATGGCCATATGGCCTGGGAATGCAGAAGAAGAAGAAGTGCATCTCTGACATCGTGCCTACTGCCATGTTCATCAGCTATGAGCAAGTAGGGGGTGGGTGGGTGGTGATAGTGTTTAAGGTTCAGAGAGAAGGGGTGGGGGGCAAGAGAAAGAGAGAGAGAGTGAATGGCAGAGTGTCTGCTGGTCTATACTACATCGATGTGCATCACACCGAGCAGTTATGGAAGTGGATCTCTGACAATGTGTCCACTGCCATGTTCATCAGCTATGAACAGGTAGGGTGGGGGTGGTGATAGTGTTGAAGGTTCAGAGAGGGGGGGGGGGGGGGCGAGAGAGAAAGAGTGCATGGCTGAGTGTGTGTTGGTCTACATCGATGTGCATCACACCGAGCAGTTATTGAAGTGGATCTCTGACAATGTGTCCACTGCCATGTTCATCAGCTATGAACAGGTAGGGTGAGTATATAAAAAGGGAGAGGCTTGTAGGGATTCAGGATCAGGATTAATACATCGCAGGTGCCAATACTGGCAATAATCGCGACGGAACTAGGACTTGGAGGGTGCATGTACCTACAGAAAATATAGAAAGAGAAAGACCTGAAGCTTGCACTGGGTTAAGACCATTAAACCCCCCAGTTGGTTGTGCTGCGCTTGTGGCAACGTACTCTCCAGGTGGGAGCAGCCCGAATTTCACAGAAACAGGTATCTGTGACTAGAATACACCAAATACCCAATACCCAACATTTGACAGTGATAAGCTCTTCTTCATCAGTAAAGATAAACCCAGGGTATTTTTTATCCGAAAATAATGCAACAAGGTGCTGATTGTGACAGGTGAACAGGTCCAAAATAATGCAACAAGGTGATGGCTGTGTCAGGTGAACAGGTCCAAAATAATGCAACAAGGTGCTGACTGTGTCAGGTGAACAGTCCAAAATAATGCAACAAGGTGCTGACTGTGACAGGTGAACAGGTCCAAAATAATGCAACAAGGTGCTGACTGTGTCAGGTGAACAGGTCCAAAATAATGCAACAAGGTGCTGACTGTGTCAGGTGAACAGTCCAAAATAATGCAACAAGGTGCTGACTGTGACAGGTGAACAGGTCCAAAATAATGCAACAAGGTGCTGACTGTCAGGTAAACAGGTCCAAAATAATGCAACAAGGTGCTGACTGTCAGGTGAACAGTCCAAAATAATGCAACAAGGTGCTGACTGTGACAGGTGAACAGGTCCAAAATAATGCAACAAGGTGCTGACTGTGTCAGGTGAACAGGTCCAAAATAATGCAACAAGGTGCTGACTGTGACAGGTGAACAGGTCCAAAATAATGCAACAAGGTGCTGACTGTGTCAGGTGAACAGGTCCAAAATAATGCAACAAGGTGCTGACTGTGTCAGGTGAACAGGTCCAAAATAATGCAACTAGGTGCTGACTGTGACAGGTGAACAGGTCCAAAATAATGCAACAAGGTGCTGACTGTGTCAGGTGAACAGGTCCAAAATAATGCAACAAGGTGCTGATTGTGACAGGTGAACAGGTCCAAAATAATGCAACAAGGTGCTGACTGTGACAGGTGAACAGGTCCAAAATAATGCAACAAGGTGCTGACTGTGTCAGGTGAACAGTCCAAAATAATGCAACAAGGTGCTGACTGTGACAGATGAACAGTCCAAAATAATGCAACAAGGTGCTGATTGTGACAGGTGAACATGGGTGACCGGTTTGGCCAGGTGATGGTGGACAACCTCAAGTCCAGGGACTGCTACCTGCAGGGGGTGGCCGCCTGCACCAGCCTGGACACACAGAAACAAAGGTGCACTGGGTTTCTTGCTCCTAGGCTTTGCTCTTTTTGGTGTGTCTCTTTTTTTGTTTTAGACAATATTCGCATTTCCCCTTCCATGAAGGGAGATAATCTATTGACTAAAAATTAGTGTTGCTCTTTTCTGTCATAAATTATCTTTCTTCAGTGAAAGAAATAATAATAATAATAATGATTTTATTTGATATAGCGCTATCAATCCACACTATCAGTATGCTCTGTGCGCTTTACAAATTGAAATATAAATAAAACATCAGACTAAAATAAGAAAATAACGAATAGTATACACTTGATAAGACAATACAAGATAACATGGTCCACATACTACAACCGACAACACATTCATACGATAACAACAGATTAAAACTTACTTACTAAAACATGATAGGCATATGACACACTTCGTAATAGCACACATGAAAACGTAAGATAATATGATTTACAAACTTACAATAGACTACACATTCGGAGATAGTTAAATATTGCGTGTTAAAACATAATAACTATATAAAGCATTTTTAATAGGATCATACATAAACAACATAAATGTAAAATGATGCACATACCCACAATAGACAAGACATTCCTAAGATAACAACAGATTAAGACCAGCCGACTAAAAACAACAGAAGAACACAAAATGACACGCCCACACCAACAGATGCGGGCATACACATATACTCCCAATACAAACATACATGCGCGCCCTGCACACACACACAGACACACACACACACACACACACACACACACACACACACACACACACACACACACACACACACGTACGCAAACCATCATTTTCCTCACTCTGGGGGATCAGTCAAGGTATTTATGGAAGAGGTGGGTTTTCAGCTGAGATTTGGAGGGAGGTGTTTTTTCTGATAGAAAGGGGTAGAGAGTTCCAAGTTGTAGGTCCAGACACAGAGAAAGATTTTTTACCACAGGAATTCAAAGAGTATCTAGGGACAGTAAGCAGAGAAGAGTATTTCATGTGAATAGTATCTTTCTTAAACAACACAGAAGTACTTAGCCCTTTAGAAATTGAAATGTTCCCTTAGAAAGCCTTTGAAGCAAATTTCTTTTTCATGTACTAAGTGGGTGCCCTGTATGTGTACCAAATTTTAAGGACTGAAGTGCATCGTCTTTTAAGGTGTACCCCAAAAATGTTAGACAAAATTCTGATTTGGTTATCTTTTTTTTTTAATTATGTGTAGAGGTTTCAATTTATAACAAAAAAAGTTGCATTAAGTGTCCCATAAAATATGGTATTTTATTTTGCCTTATCAACAAACTCTTCATTTGTCTCTGTAATGATGCATGCACATTCCACAGTGCTATGTACATGACGTGCAATTTTGATCACAGTTTTTAAATCACATTATTGCTTTCTTTCTCTGTGTAGAGCTGCATACATTTTCTTGTTCAAAGTGTCTAAATAGCATGATTGCTCTTTGTGTGTTGTGAACCAGGTTCTTCTTGTTCAAAGTGTCTAAATGGCATGATTGCTCTGTTTGTGTGTTGTGAACCAGGTTCTTGTTCAAAGTGTCTAAATGGCATGATTGCTCTGTTTGTGTGTTGTGAACCAGGTTCTTCTTGTTCAAAGTGTCTAAATGGCATGATTGCTCTGTTTGTGTGTTGTGAACCAGGTTCTTGTTCAAAGTGTCTAAATGGCTTGATTGCTCTGTTTGTGTGTTGTGAACCAGGTTCTTGTTCAAAGTGTCTAAATGGCTTGATTGCAGTGTCTGGCTTGATTGCTCTGTTTGTGTGTTGTGAACCAGGTTCTTGTTCAAAGTGTCTAAATAGCATGATTGCTCTGTTTGTGTGTTGTGAACCAGGTTCTTGTTCAAAGTGTCTAAATGGCATGATTGCACTGTTTGTGTGTTGTGAACCAGGTTCTTGTTCAAAGTGTCTAAATGGCATGATTGCTCTGTTTGTGTGTTGTGAACCAGGTTCTTGTTCAAAGTGTCTAAATGGCTTGATTGCTCTGTTTGTGTGTTGTGAACCAGGTTCTTGTTCAAAGTGTCTAAATAGCATGATTGCTCTGTTTGTGTGTTGTGAACCAGGTTCTTGTTCAAAGTGTCTAAATAGCATGATTGCTCTGTTTGTGTGTTGTGAACCAGGGCCTGTATTCACGTTGAGATAGCATGAGACTTAGCATCATGCTAACTTAGAACCTCTTCCAAAAGTCCTATTAAATCCTATAGGACATTGGAAGAGCTTCTAAGTTAGCATGATGCTAAGTCTCATGCTATCTAACGTGAATACAAGCCCAGGTTCTTGTTCAAAGTGTCTAAATGGCTTGATTGCTCTGTTTGTGTGTTGTGAACCAGGTTCTTGTTCAAAGTGTCTAAATGGCTTGATTGCTCTGTTTGTGTGTTGTGAACCAGGTTCTTGTTCAAAGTGTCTAAATGGCATGATTGCTCTGTTTGTGTGTTGTGAACCAGGTTCTTGTTCAAAGTGTCTAAATGGCATGATTGCTCTGTTTGTGTGTTGTGAACCAGGTTCTTGTTCAAAGTGTCTAAATGGCATGATTGCACTGTTTGTGTGTTGTGAACCAGGTTCTTGTTCAAAGTGTCTAAATAGCATGATTGCTCTGTTTGTGTGTTGTGAACCAGGTTCTTGTTCAAAGTGTCTAAATAGCATGATTGCTCTGTTTGTGTGTTGTGAACCAGGTTCTTGTTCAAAGTGTCTAAATAGCATGATTGCTCTGTTTGTGTGTTGTGAACCAGGTTCTTGTTCAAAGTGTCTAAATGGCTTGATTGCTCTGTTTGTGTGTTGTGAACCAGGGCCTGTATTCACGTTGAGATAGCATGAGACTTAGCATCATGCTAACTTAGAAGCTCTTCCAAAAGTCCTATTAAATCCTATAGGACATTGGAAGAGCTTCTAAGTTAGCATGATGCTAAGTCTCATGCTATCTCAACGTGAATACAACTATTACAAGCCCAGGTTCTTGTTCAAAGTGTCTAAATGGCTTGATTGCTCTGTTTGTGTGTTGTGAACCAGGTTCTTGTTCAAAGTGTCTAAATGGCTTGATTGCTCTGTTTGTGTGTTGTGAACCAGGTTCTTGTTCAAAGTGTCTAAATGGCATGATTGCTCTGTTTGTGTGTTGTGAACCAGGTTCTTGTTCAAAGTGTCTAAATGGCTTGATTGCTCTGTTTGTGTGTTGTGAACCAGGTTCTTGTTCAAAGTGTCTAAATGGCTTGATTGCTCTGTTTGTGTGTTGTGAACCAGGTTCTTGTTCAAAGTGTCTAAATGGCATGATTGCTCTGTTTGTGTGTTGTGAACCAGGTTCTTGTTCAAAGTGTCTAAATGGCATGATTGCTCTGTTTGTGTGTTGTGAACCAGGTTCACCAGTCAGGGGTGGACAGGAGTGACGGCCTGGGACATGATGACTGTCTACAAACACCTCCCACAGGCAGATGTACAGAGGTAGGATTAATAACAAAACAAAAAAACTGGGTGGGGGTAGGAGGATGGGGAGTTGCATGATGAGGAGAGAGTCGTGGTTCATGAGTCTATTTTTAGTTAAGTGGTCAGAGAATTGTCGGAGGCTTCATACTGCTTCTTCGTGACATGCAAGGGTGATAATTTTATATAGATGGTGCGCGCAAGTCAGTATGATGAGTCAGGGACAGTGAAGTTTTGGCATAAAGCCTCATTTCTAGCCAGCATCATTGTTGCTTAAAGTGCAAAGAAAAGGATAAGTCAATGCATTTGTAGTTAAAGTAGAAAAAAAAGACGAATATTTTCAGCTTTTGTTGCAGATGCAAACAAAAGTAGTCTTTCTCTCTCTCAATGGTCAGTTTAACGTCTTTCTTGCATTTTATCTGTAATAAATCAGAGCAAGATATTGTGCTAAAAAGCTCTTCATTTACAAATGAAAATTAAATCTTGGCATTGTAAATAAATAAAGAAAAAAGTAATGAGACATTCACTGAAAACTTTATATGCTTTTTGGGGGTTTCTTTGATAAGGGTTGTTTTTGGGGGAGGGTTTTCTTTTGTTTTGGTTGGTTGGTTGGTTGGTTTTAATAAAAAAAAATTTAAAAACAGAATATCAGTGACTTGCAGTTTTACTTTGGAATAGATAATGTTTCTTCTTCTTCCTCTTCGTTCCCAGGCCATATGGCCATAATGGGTAAGGTATGTATGTGTCCGTTTTTCAGTTTTCACTGGTCTCCCCGCTGCGTACAACCGACACATTCCGATTTCTGAGGAGCTCAAGGGAGAAAAATTATTGGGAAGATTTTTTTGAAAAAATGCAGGAGAATGGGGCCAATAAGTCAGTAAGACAGTAGATGATAGAAAGCAAAGGAAAAGCCAGAGTCAAAGAGAGTGGCAGATTAGAGGAAGTTACAAGCACAGAACTTCCAGAATGTGGGGGAACTATTTTTATGAAAGACCCCCCGGTATCCCCACGGGGAAGATAATGTTTCATTATACAGATATTTCGTTTGAAAAAAAAAGTCCTAACAGTGAAATAATTCTTTATCTAACCGTAATTTCATCCTTCTATTTGTTCAATGTCCTGATGTTTTCTTTCTTTTCTTTGTTCTTCACAATAAATCTCACCATAATTTCAGTCTTCTACATATTCTTGATATTTTCTTTTGTTTTGTTTTTCAGAATAGAGAGGATAGAGTTCCTGGATGAAAGAGAACTTCTGGAACAACTGTATTCCCATTACTGCCTGGTGTGGGCTTACCAGGACAAGGCCAACATCGGGTTGAAGGACATACACCTGTAGTGAGGGACGTTTGGGAATCAACAACTGTATTCCCATTACTGCCTGGTGTGGGCTTACCAGGACAAGGCCAACATCGGGTTGAAGGACATACACCTGTAGTGAGGGACGTTTGGGAATCAACAACTGTATTCCCATTACTGCCTGGTGTGGGCTTACCAGGACAAGGCCAACATCGGGTTGAAGGACATACACCTGTAGTGAGGGACGTTTGGGAATCAACAACTGTATTCCCATTACTGCCTGGTGTGGGCTTACCAGGACAAGGCCAACATCGGGTTGAAGGACATACACCTGTAGTGAGGGACGTTTGGGAATCAACAACTGTATTCCCATTACTGCCTGGTGTGGGCCCACCAGGACAAGGCCAACATCGGGTTGAAGGACATACACCTGTAGTGAGGGACGTTTGGGAATCAACAACATAATGCTGTCAATCATTCAGTTGTGAATAAAAGAAAATCATCCCGTACATCTTCTAGTAGTGGATTAAAGATTATTAACCAGTGGATCATGCATTGATGGACTGAAGAGGATGCTACTGTAAATCCTGCATGGGTGCAACTTTTCCTGGTGTACAAGGATTTCCTGTTTTTGAATTTTACCAGAACAGGAAGTTCCTTTTTTTTAAATCTGTCAAACAAGACCTTTGTGTGTGTACTGTGTTTTTCAAACACCTTATAATATACATTTGTATAAATTGTGGAAAAAGCAAACTAAAATACCTTCATAAATCAATTTTTGCTTCAGCTGCAGGGGGACATTACCCCTGGATCCCCGCCTTTCAGGTTTTTTCATTTTGTGTAGTTGTATCCATGATCCTGCAATGTGGGAATAAAGAAGACACAACTGCTGGTTATCTAGCCATGGGTGGAACAACATCGTATAAAGGACCTCTCCCTGTGGAGTATGTAGGTTTTTTTAGATGATCTTGTGCCTGGGAATATAGTGTTTCAAAGTAATTAGTTGGCTGCCCCCCCAAAAAATCAATAACTAAAGTAACAGCAATATGGCCTTTGGCCGAGAGGACGTAAAACATTAATATTCGTAGTTGGCTGTGCATGAAACGGAATTGTTATGCTTAAAAACGAAACAAAGAAAGTTCAACAGATCTATCCTTCTTGTATGCATTGCCAATATGAGAAAGTATAAGACTCAGTCTTTTGGAGTGGAGTGATCAACGATTGATTGAACAGTTATATGAAGTGGAGATAGATATGTATGTCAAACTCCAATTTGATAGATGTGTGTGTACAATGGAGACAGTTCAGTCAGGAACTTGCTTAAAGTGCATTGAAGAATGGCTTCCAGTATTGGTTAATCATACTTTTATTTAGTTTTACACTTGCTGATTAAAGAACTACAGAGTGGTGTGTTTGAATTTGTTTTCAATGTGCTTATGTACAGCCCATTCACTATCACTTCAGTCTGTGTTGCAGTTTTTGCTTTTACAAAGAGGTAGATGGTAGTGTTTTATTGAATCTAAATCATTGACAACTTTTTACCATGTTATGGAGATAATACCAGGCACACATGAGAAGATATCCTGTGGCTTCGGGTAGCATAAATGGATTTTGCAGTCTCATCCACTTATACTTCTAAAGTCAGGTCAGTCCAATCCCTCAAGTCATAAGCCGCTGAGGCAATCATGCATCTGATAATCATCGTTCAATGTGACGCATGTTCAGTTATTCTTTGGGACTCAGTCTTGTTTATTTCATGGATATCGCTTTCCCATTTCTGTTTCTGGCATTTTTTCATTTTCTTTCTTTGCATTGTGTCCAAAAAGAAGATGGTTTTCACAAAACTGAGTGCTTGTTGTGACAAAACCACTTCAATTTTTTGTTCTTGCTTTTGAGTTTTTAGCGGGTTTTTAAAAGAGCATCCGGCTATCCTGTTCTTATTTTGCTCTCCTGCTCAATAAGTACAATTCCTCATCATTGTTTTGTTTGTCATCTTGACAAGACCTGGCAGTCACCATTTTCAACAAATTCAGAAAGAATATTTTCAAAAGAAAAGCTTCACCCGATATGTCGGAAACCAGTGGGAAAATCTCGACCCCTTTTAGTGAATAGGTAGGTAGGTAGGTGGGGACCAAACAAGCTGTGAAGCTTTTTAGACAGTCCCATCTTTTACATCTTTTCTGGTGATTTTTGTTCTTTCAGTCAAGGTTAATGCGGCACAAAGTTTCCTAATAAAGCATTTGTTTATCATAGCTTCTAAAAAATTGAACACCAAATGAATGTTACTTCCCTTTAAATAACATTACTTCCCTTTGTTCCTTGCGATAGACTGTTCCTAGTGAAGCACTTTTTGCTGAGCTGTGTTTGAACATGTACGTTTGAAGGATGTTCGCATACAATTTAATGTTCTTGTGTGTTCAAATTAACAGTGGTTGATCCGAATTTCATGTGGGTGGTCCCTGTCTTTCGGTCCTTGGTGTTTTGTGGGGATATGTTTGAACGTTTGCTTTGAATGTGTGTGTGTGTGTGTGTAAACACATTTATAATTTTACATCAATTTGATTGTTTCTGCATGCATCTGAATATGAAAATGGGTTTTCCTTAGAACACATAAGTTAAGCATTTTAATGGCATAATAATCTGATATTTCTGAGTGCCTGTGTATGTGTGTGAATCGTTGTTTAAAAAACATGTACACAGTTTGATATATATGCTTAGCCGTTGTATTCTGCTCACATACATAATACATACACATTTGTATATTCATGTGTTTAATGTGAGTCTGTGTGTATGTTTAAGCATTATGACCCGTGCTTGTATCTTTGGTGTCCAATTTCAAAGCGTGTCATCTCCCTCCTCCCCTACCCACCCCTAAGCACAAGCACACACTGTGTCCAGATTTGTACATAATCGGTGTTGAGATTCAGAAACTTCATGACTATACAGTAGAACCTCCCTTATAAGACCTTCAAAAATCATCCAAAATGAGGTCTTATAAGGGAGGGGTCTTATAAGGGAGGTAATTTTAATACTTACAAAGAAGGGCAATGTCTCGGAGAAGTAGGTCTTATGTGGGAGGGAGTCTTATAATGGGAGGTCTTAAGGGAGGTTCCACTGTATTAATTATTGTGTAAATAACAAAAATCAAAGATTGCTGTCATTACTGATATTTTGTGAACCTGAAGGTAAATGGCCATAACAAAAATTCAGCTTTGTATAAAGTTGTGTTTCTGTGAGCTCCCCACCTCCCTCAAACCGAGATCCTGTTTGTTTTTTGCCATTTTGTCTGTTAACACATTAGCTTATGAACCGTGGCTTACAAGTTAGAATCACTTCAATGTTGGAAGTATTACCTGAAGTTACCCGTTGAGCCACAATTGCAGAAAGGATGTAGGGCTTGCTAACAAACTCGGCAACAGCTTTGTGTTGATTTTCTTTTTCCCTTTAGTGATTGATTGTTGTACGTGTGAAACATGCACAAGATTTTGTATTGTATACAATCGTGCCATTCGTTGAAGAACAGAAACAGAAACTGCTAATCAAACAGCTCTGACTTAACCCTTTTGCCTCCAACCATTTTTCAGCAAAAAATGTCGATTAAACTTACCTAACAAAGTTTTGGAATACTCTTCCTGCACATATTAAACGAGCACAGAATCTAACACAATTCAAAAACCTCCTTGGTGGATACACCAACATATCAAAACTACAATACGAGCATGACTAAAAGGCAGATTTGCCGAAAACAAAATACAAAAACCTCTCAGCTGTGCAAAAGTTCAAACAAAAATGACAGGACAGTGAAGAGGCCGCGAGGCCTAATGTCCTAACTACCTGACCTGACCTGACCTAGGTAGAGAAAAAAATGGTCTGCAATAGTGGGGATTCTTCTATGACATATATAAAGTAAGGCCTATCCTTACCTCCCAAAATGATGAAAATTAGGGTATTTGGATAACAGACCTTGGTTTGAGGCCTTTTAGTGACATGGGTGTTAAATCATTGTGGTGCTAAAATGCGACATAGGTGGCGAAAGGGTTAAAGCAAACCTTAGCCAGGTAACATCATCGTGAGTGGATCTTAAACGGTTAACATGGGTAGTAACATACAAATTAGAATGAACTGCCAATAGTTTTGCTAGTTTAATGTAATTCTGGTAGATTTCAACGAAAATTCAGGTGTTTTACTAACTCTAGTGAGCTTTTAAACTCTCATATTTGGAAGCTTTAATAACTGGATTGAGTTCTGCAGACTACTAGAGTTTGGACTCTTGGAGGCATTTGGACTGGACTTAGTGCTGCAGACTATGGGATGAATTTGCAGACTCTTGAAGGCATTTGGACTGGATTTAGTGCTGCCACCAGGGATTATTAGTTGGCCTCTGGGAACCCTCTCAACTGCCCTAAAGTCCTCTGAGCCAAGAGTGGGGATGTCACCAGGGCAAGGTACGTTTACTATAATCAAATTTCAGCCCAGGTCTTCAGAATAGAAGCTGCCTCTTCTGTTGTCTGGAAGTCACAATCTCCAGGTGGGAGCAACCTGAATTTAGCAACCTCTAAAATTCATAACTGGTACAGCTTATGTTTAACCACATTGTGAGAACGTTTTTGTGTGTGTTTGGTGGGGAATTGTGCTTTTATTGTTTTGAATTGTTTTGAGGTTGTGTTCACGCCGGCAACTTTGCTCTCTGTCAAGTTTTGAAGATAAAACGAACTATGTGTTTGAGTATTATTATTTTAGAAAGAAAATAAATACAGGGCAGGAATAACCTGTTGCCATATAAAGTAGCCAAGAGTTGAACTTGTGGACTTCTAAATGTGTGTGTGTATGGACATGTGTGTATGGACGTGTGTGTATGAACGTGTGTGTGTGGACGTGTGTGTATGGACGTGTGTGTATGGACATGTGTGTATGGACGTGTGTGTATGGACATGTGTGTATGGACGTGTGTGTATGGACATGTGTGTATGGACGTGTGTGTATGGACGTGTGTGTAGAATGAAAGAAACATGTGCGCATGATGCATACACACACACATTCAAATAGTTCAAAAGATGAAACACCTGCTTATGATCACAGTGTACACACACACACACACACGCACATGCATGCGCACATACACACACACGCATATGCATATGCATGCGCACACGCACACACACACAGTCAACCGATATATACCCACCACAAACACACAACTCAGTGAAGCAGTGGGATCTACAAACATGACTTTATTGGGGTTCATCATGACAGTTGTCCTGTACACATCATTAGAGGTCGCCTGAGGAATGAATGACAACACAGTGTGTAAACAGTACAGGGGAAACTGGTCTCCATCTCTTCTGGACCATCTACCTATCTTTACGGCATCGTTTATCTAGGTATTGGGCCCTATAACTAAGTATCTTTCATAAACTATAGGCTATTAAAACATGCCCAAAACAAACAACATCTTTAGGCCTATTCCCCAATTCATAAACGATCGTTTTGCATCTTTGTAGATGTGATGTCAAATCTGAAACGACGTGACTTTAGCCACCACGCATGACCATTTTGCACCAAATTTAAAATTGCATAAAAAGCGTGTCTATTTTGACCAGCTCTCAAACGCTTACAAATATCTTTGATTAGCACACAATACCCACACACAATCACAAAGGGTTGAAAGTCGACCACACAAGAGTCCTCCAACAGTTGTTGTTATTGCTGCTTCTGTCTGTTCTTCTCTCTCTCTCTTTATTGGATCTTATATGGTGGTGTTGGTATGAATCGCTGATGTGTACCGACAGAGGGCCGTTAGGGTGGAACTGGCCTACTGGAGGGGATGGTACAACTCTTGCACGGTCTGCTTTTGACCATTATGACTGTGTATGAGCATAGTATGCATTCATCCACAAGCATCTATGTGCGATGTTAGCACACTTAGACCTTGACTACAACTTCACACAATCATGCAGTGATCTAAATCCACGTCTTACAATAACTGAATAACAAAACTAAAACGTAGCCTTCACGCTTAAATCACTCTTCTTTCGTCACCGCTAACTTCTCAAAAAATGGCAACATTGTCGTTATATTTCAAATATCAATAATGTATACATATAACCAAAAAACAGCTAGCACTGTGCACAGAAGAGGACAGAGACGGGCGAACACTCCAGATGCCGTGATAAAACTTATATACCGATGAGTGGAGAGTGCGCTTTTTTGTGTTGACCAACATGATTTTTATTTCATTGTTTTGTACACAGACGTGGTGGTTCTCTGGTGCTGGCTCACCTTACATCTCAGGGCCCTTGAGAATCTTCTGGATGAAGTCTGCGACAAACAAACCAAACTGAATTTCGGTAAAAGAAATTACATGCTACACCCAATCCATGAAATTGCCCATTTCATGAATTGGGAAAAATGACTTGCCCAGTTCGTGAAACAGCCCATTTAAAACTTGCTATTTAGAAAAGCAATATGAATAAAAAATAGTTTTCGTTCATTTATCACACAGAAATCAAGAATTGGTTCAAATGAATGAGAAATCACACCTGTTTGAAATTCTTTTATTCAGACTTGCTGTAATTTGATAAAACGTTTAATACAACATGTGGCTCAGGCATGCCCTGGAGTAGCATTGGGTAGGATGGGGGTGCGAATACAATGTAGAAAAGTGTGCTACTGTTGAATCAACCTTAATCAATACCTGTGTGGATGGGAATTAAAGAATGTTATGTACACTGTCCATTACATTAATTGTGCAAAGCATTTTGCCCATTTCATGAAATAAGCAATTTCACGGATTGGGCGTAACATATGCACACCATATAATTATGCGCACCTATGCGCGTGTGCATGCACACCTACTTGCAAAGAGATATTAATGAAAAGCACAATGATTGTTCTGTAAATTAATAGTAGGCCTAAGATATGGGCCATTTTCAAGGGCCCCGTGCCCGAACTGCATATCAGCCATCTTTGTTCTTTTGAAGATAGACCGGCGCTTTTGATTGACGTAAGCCTAAATGGCTGGGGCCAATAGTAAAGTCAGTACGGGTAATTGTTTCAACAATGGGCAATGTAGCTTTGCAGCTTAGTCTTCTTCCCAAGGACACACCACTGTGAACCGAGCTGGGCTCGAACCCGCACACTCGCAAACCTGACGGGTAACGAGCTAGCGACTCGGACTTACCAACTGAGCTACAGCGGCTCACAGCGGTTCTTCTTCTTCTTCTATCACGAACGAACGAAATAACAATATTGCTTTACGTCCTCTCGGCCTGGGAGGGCACATGTTGGCCATAAGTTGGCCATTGCCTCCCCCAGGTGGTAATGACACCACCACCCCCCCACCCCCACCCCACCCCCACCCACTTGATGGACTAAGAGAAAGAGAGACAGAGAGAGTACATGTGCTGACCTTCGTATTTGACGTTTCCCTCCAGGTCCTCCCGTGTGTCTGTGGCCTTGATTGCCTCGTCCACCTGGGTGTCAGACAGCTTCTCGCCTGAACACCGCAACACAATGCAGTGAATGAATGAAAGAAAGAAATGATGGAAGAAGAAATAGAAAACATGGCTGAAATAGAAGAAAAAAACCGTTGTCATAAAATGAGGTCAACTAAGCCTATCTTATGTGTGTTTTTTCAGATCAAGAGTTGTAATCATTAGGACCACATCGAGTATCCCACAAGTCGAGTTTTAAAACAAAGTGGTAAATCTTTCTTTTGATCTCACAGAGTTTGAAATTCTTTGCCAACTTATTTTGAAATGATTCTTTGCAACGGTTCCGAATGTATTGCACGCACAAATATAATATATTTTTATTTTTATTTTAAAGAAGAAGAAGAAAAAAAAAAAAAAGGAAGCACTGAGACACGAACGTTTGTAGTAGCCTACTCCGCCGTTCTGCAAGAATGCGGCGAGCTAATGAGCGACTTATCTCTTTCTTTTCATCACGTGGTAGCGCTGCTGGTGAGTTGGTCAAAACTATGGAGAAGAGTTGAGTCTCTCTCTCCCGGCCCACCCCCCACCTCTCTGTCTCTCTCTTCTCAAAAAAGGACACCACTAGGTTTGGACCCACTCGACCGCCGCACCACCGCGTGGTGAAAGGAACGAGCTAAGTCGACCATTGACTATGCAAAGTTGATGGACAACTGTCGAATGGATTCAAACATGTCAGCCGAAGAAGTAGGTGAAGACGGGGTAAAAAAAAAACATGGGCGGGTAAGAAGCCCATGCCAATTATCTCCTGTAATAAAGCAAATTTCAGTCACATTTTGCCCATGAGACGAGTGTTAATGTTTAGCATTCGTCTCATGGGCAAATTTGACTGAAATGTTCTTTATTTCATGAGATAATTGGCATGGGCTTCTTACCCGCCCATGGGCTTCTTACCCCGTCTTCCCCTAGAAGCCTACTGTACAAGATGTGAACAAGAAAGAAGCATGTGTGGATTACTCACCGAGGCCAGTGAGCACGTGCCTGAGCTCAGCGGCGGACATAAATCCCTGTCCCTCACGGTCGAAAGTCTTGAAGGCCTCCATGAAGTCGGCGAAGGTGCCCGTGTCCTTCTCCTTGCTGATGGTCTCGTAGATGGGCAGGAACTCGTTCAGCTTGTACGCCTTCTCTCCTGCACATTACACAATATATAAAAAAAACCAGTTCAGTTTCTGTCTTTGTGTTTCTTTCTGTCTGTCTGTCTGTCTGTCTGTCCGTTTGTCTGCTTGTCTGCCTTGCTGATGGTCTCATAGATGGGCAGGAACTTGTTCAGCTTGTACGCCTTCTCTCCTGCACATTACACAATATAAAAAACCAGTTCATTTTCTGTCTGTTTTTCTGTCTGTCTGTCTGTCTGCCCGTTTGTCTGCTTGTCTGCCTTGCTGATGGTCTCATAGATGGGCAGGAACTTGTTCAGCTTGTACGCCTTCTCTCCTGCACATTACACAATATAAAAAAAAACCCAGTTCATTTTCTGTCTTTGTTTTTCTGTCTGTCTGTTTGTCTGCTTGTCTGCCTTGCTGATGGTCTCATAGATGGGCAGGAACTTGTTCAGCTTATACGCCTTCTCTCCTGCACATTACACAATATATAAAAAAAAACCAGTTCATTTTCTGTCTTTGTGTTTCTGTCTGTCTGTCTGTCTGCCCGTTTGTCTGCTTGTCTGCCTTGCTGATGGTCTCATAGATGGGCAGGAACTTGTTCAGCTTGTACGCCTTCTCTCCTGCACATTACAAATAATAATTTTAAAAAACAGTTCATTTTCTGTCTGTCTGTCTGTCCGTTTATCTGCGCTTATCTGCCTTGACGATGGTCTCATAGATGGGCAGGAACTCGTTCAGCTTGAAACGCCTAAACAGTTCATTTTCTGTCTTTGTTTTTCTGTCTATGTGTGTCTGTCTGTTTGTCTGCCCTGCTGATGGTCTCATAGATGGGCAGGAACTCGTTCAGCTTGAAACGCCTAAACGGTTCATTTTCTGTCTTTGTTTTTCTGTCTGTCTGTCTGTCTTTGTTTTTCTGTCTGTCTGTCTGTTTGTCTGCCCTGCTGATGGTCTCATAGATGGGCAGGAACTCGTTCAGCTTGAAACGCCTAAACGGTTCATTTTCTGTCTTTGTTTTTCTGTCTGTCTGTCTGTCTGTCTGTCTGTTTGTCTGCCCTGCTGATGGTCTCATAGATGGGCAGGAACTCGTTCAGATTGTAACGCCTTCTCTCCTGTTAAACACTAATAGTGAGAACAGTAAGAATGTAGGTCTACATTATGTCTGTCTGTCTCTATGTGTTTGTCTCTTTGTCTGTCCTTGCTGATGATAACGTAGACATGCAGGAACTCGTTCAGTTTGTACGCCTTCTCTCCTGCACGAAACACAATGAACTATATATCCTAAGTACCTATCCGCATGCAAAATTTGAGCATTGTAGGTCCCTCCGTTCAAACTTTATCGTGCCAGATGCTCGGCAGTATTTTCGGCTCCAGTGACCTTGACCTTTGACCTATGACCTTCATTTTCGAACGTGGTCTAGCTATCATTAGTACCTATCCACATGCAAAACATGAGCCTTCAAGGTCTACCCGTTCAAACGTTATCATGTTCAGATAGACTGATAGTCAGGAACAAACAGAATTCTCTGAAAATATTACCAGCTTCACTCTCTTCGTTCGCGGCTGGCAAAAAGTAAGAATATATTAGGCCTAAATTATCTCTGTCTGTCTCTGTCCCTATGCGTTGTCTGTTTTGATGGTCTCGTGGAAGGACGAGAACTCGTTCAGCTTGTAAGCCTTCTATCATATATTGGCCACTGCAACAACCACCCTTTGCAAGAGTGAATACCCTAGGTAGATGCTTGAGTACTGACCAAACGAGGGCATAACTCTCGCCAATAACCCTATTTGGGGCCACTAAATGGTTGCCTTTTGCCAGAGTGAATGCCCTTTGGGATACTGACCAACAAGGGATTAAAACCCTTTCATTGCCACTGTCGCCTCTTGGCACCACAATGATTTAACACCCATGTCAAGGCATCAAATGAGGGTCTGCTGACCAATGACTTTATGTTCTTAATTTTGGGAGGTAAGGACAGGTCCTATTTTATGCATGTCATAGAGGCATCCCCAGTATTGCAGACGAAATCTTTTCTCTACCCGGGTAAGTGGTCAATTTTGGCTGAGGAATGACTAGCGTTGAAAGGGTCAACTCTCACTGTCAATGGCGTTAATAGCCCTAGTTGCAGTGGCCAATAGGGGCCTCCTGCATCAATGGAAGCGGTGGGCAAAGTAGGGGAACATTTTCTCTTAGTCTCTGTCTCCGTCTGTGCCTGTCTCTGTCTCTCTCTCCACACCCACACCCACACCCACACACCCCCTCTCTCTCTCTCACACATTTTGCCGGTTCCCCCGTTCTTCTTGATGGTGTCCTGTATGGGGTTCAGTCCCATGCAGAAGCACATTTCTCACACACACACACACACACCACTCTCTCTCTCTCTCTCTCTCACCCATTTTGCCGGTTCCCCCGTTCTTCTTGATGGTGTCCTGGGTGGGATTCAGCCCCATGCAGAAGCACATGTCTCCCACCTTGAAGGCGTCCACATCCCCGTCACGGCCGTCCCAGAAATCAAACAGCTCGAACACCTCCGTGATTTCTGGAAAACAGTTCAGGCCAAAAATTGGGTTTTTGTTTGTTTGTTGTGTGTGTGTGTGTATTTATTTAAGCTAACCCACGCCCCTTACCTCTGGTAGTCTTAGTTTAGCCCAGCCGTGTGTTAACAAACCAATTTAATTTCCGTTTCCAGCCTCTATTATCTAAGCCTACAACATACTAATTTCTGACTATCAGGAAAACTTCGAAGATAAAGATGGTTAGGTAGACAGATTGGCTGAATTTATGTTTTAACTGAAAGTGAGAATGTTAAGACTTCAATGCAATCATGCTTAGTATTGTTACAGACTACATACAGTACGTGTTACGGACAGATGACAATACGGACATCAAATATTTTTGTGTCTGCATCACATGGACACCTTGCCTTTCCATTTCATTAGGCGTCTGCATCATGATTCTAGATAACCACAAAAATCGGAGCACATAAGTTCTGAATCTAGAAAGTAAACGTCTCCTGGTCTCCCATCTTCACTTCAGTACATTCTGGAAAACGATTTAATAAATATCGTAAAATACTAATCTAATTTACTTTAGCATGCCAGTCAATAATGTTAGAGTGCAGAGAAAAAACAACGAAATGGGTATCTGTTTAATAATACGCCAACATCATCTTGATATTATGTACTGTAGGCCACATACAGAGCTTCAGATTGTTTTCACACTTCATGGGTCATATGACCCATGGCTGCACAAAATGAGGGGTCAGTTTTCAAAATGGACCACTTATGTGGTGTAATGATTTTGGTGTGTGCACACGTGTGTCTGTGTAGAAAATAAAGACACTTACCCTATCTAGCAAAAAGACTAGAGGTTAGCAAGATACCTCGGAAAAAGCTAAACACTTTTCTCTCATTGTCTCATGGAATTCTCAAGGAATGGATGCGCCCTGGGGCGCATCACAAGGTGTTGACATGCGCCATTATTAAAAAGAACGGGTCAATGACGCGGGCGCACCGACAATCTGTAGCTCTGTACATACAGCAGAAAGCGTGAAGGTGCACATTGCTATGCTGCAGACCTACTACCATGGTTGTGTTTGGCAAGGGGAGCCCATAAGCCTACATGCACCGTGAATTGATGACGAAGGGGGTTGCCAAATGTATGCAATCAGACACTGCACTTACCTCTTCCCCCACTCTTCCCCTCCACCCATCTCCCCTTTCCACCTGATCCCCATCTCACCCCCGCCCCCTCTGTGCAAGGCTGGTGTGTGTGTGTGTGTGTGTGTGTGTGTGTGTGTGCGTGTGCGTGTGCGTGTGTGCGTGTGTGCGTACGCGCGCGAACGCATGTGTTTGTCGGTCTGACTGACTGTGTGTGTGTGTGTGTGTATGTTCTCACGCGCACACGTTTGCGCGCATGTGTGTGTGTGTGTCTGTCTGTCTACCTGTCTACCTGCCTCAACCTCTCCTCGAGACTCACGTATCTTACTAACACAAGAACGCCAGTAATCTGCGCAGGATTAACCCAAGGTAACCAATACCACATGTTCGTCTGTCACTGCCAACAACTGATTATTTGCATTTACCAGCATCATCCATCCAGCCCTTGTCACTGCACTGCAACGGGGAATGGAGCACATCAGTGCAACAGAGAAACAGACCACTCTCTGTGTCTGTCTGTCTGTCTGTCTGTCTCTCTCTCTCTCTCTCTCTCTCTCTCTCTCTCTCTCTCTCTCTCTCTCTCTCTCTCTCTCTCTCTCTCTCTCTCTCTCTCTCTCTCTCTCTCTCTCTCTCTCTCTCTCTCTCTCTCTCTCTCTCTCTCTCTCTCTCTCTCTCTCTCTCTCTCCCTCCCTCTCTCTATAAACATTCGAGTTTCATTCATCCGAGTTTCCCTCCCTCTCTCTCTCGGTCTGCCTCTCTGTTTTCTCTCTCTCTACCACTCTCCCTTAAAAAGCCTTATCTGTGCTTATTCAGTTATCTTCAATAAACATTCGAGTTTCCCTCCCTCTCTCTCTCCCCTTGCTCCGATTCCCTTCCACCCACCCACCTCACCCTCACTTCACCTATCCATCAACTCTTTAACGAGCAAATCATTCCCACCTGGTTCTAGCCTGCCACGTGCACCAGAGAACCGAGCTGGTTTCTATATACCTACACCACAGCTTGCTGTCTCAGTTATCATCAAACAAACGCAGGCTCTTCTTTCTGGCTACTGGCATTGCGTTGTCAGGTAAATGCTGTTCACTGAAGGCTATAACACGTGCAGCAGCAACAGCAGCAGCAGCCTATATGGCAGTGTCCCACTCCCACCCCCACCCCTCATTATGCATTCAGTTCAGAGCTTTAATTCTCTCTTCCCATTACCTTCTTTTCACTAGGCGTTCAAGACTGCACTTGGTCATCTCAAAACATGGAACACTCAATTTTTAGTAAAGTTTTATTTTTTGTGTATTTGACGGTTTAAGGTTTTGGTTAGGGTTAAGCATAGGTTTAGGGTTAGGGCTAGAGTCACTTTAATTTCAGATTGAATGGTCGAAAGATTTCGGCTGAAAACCGACATTGTCACGCGAATGGCGTCACTTTCCATATTTGGAGATGACGAAGTGCAGCAATGAACGTCTTGTCTTCTTTTCCAACTGATATGATTGTTTTTACACCAGAGTATTTTTAGGCGGCAGGTACGAAAACACAGCAACGTGTACAGTAAAACACGTTCTTCTGGTGGGAAAGAAGCCATTGGCATCAGTGCAAGGCTACTGAGCCAACATGGCTATACATCAAGCAACGGTTCAAAGGTTTTCACTCTCGCCTTGCATTTGTGAAAGAAGAAAAAATGATCCATTTTTTACAGGCTCAGCTGCAAGCATGTCTTTATTGATGACGTTCGGAAAACTATGCATGTTAAAAGCAGAATGGTTTAATTATATTGTGATATAACTTTTATGCATGTATGGACAAAAACAAGCGTATGGCACCCTTTTAGGACATTAGGGGAAGACGGGGTAAAAAGCGCATGGGCGGGTAAGAAGCCCACCCCAATTATCTCATGAAATGAAGCAAATTTCAGTCTCATTTTGCCCATGAGACGAGCGTTAATGTCTAGCATTCGTCTCATGGGCAAATTTGACTGAAAGTTTTTTTTATTTCATGAGATAATTGGGGTGGGCTTCTTACCCGCCCATGCGCTTTTTACCCCGTCTTCCCCTACATATTGATGTACCCATCCATGTAAAAAAAAAAGAAAAAAAAAAGTCATGTTGTGATAACGTGGCTGTCCCCAGAACTGAATCCGATTACGCACACACAACTTGCAGAGCAGTTGCCTACAGACATGTTGACTGACTGACTGACTGACTGACAGACAGACGATAATACAAAAACATTTTTCTTGGCGGATGTAAACGTTCTCCAATGACCTTTTGAAAATACATTATTTTTGTGTGCTTCACCTCCCTTACTCTTCCTTTCTCCAAGTTCACATGACTCTAATTTCACTCCGTTACCCAAAGCATTCTGTTTGGGTTGCAGACGTAAAAACAGAGCCCCACGTCTCGCACCTGTTTTTGAGCAACCCCAGCAATTTATTTATTCAGCGGGTTGCTTAAAAAGAGCTAAAGAGAGAGGAAGGGTTTAACCCTTTCACTGCCTGCCATATTTCAGCACACACAAAATCCATTAGGGGAAGACGGGGTAAAAAGCGCATGGGCGGGTAAGAAGCCCACCCCAATTATCTCATGAAATGAAGCAAATTTCAGTCTCATTTTGCCCATGAGACGAGCGTTAATGTCTAGCATTCGTCTCATGGGCAAATTTGACTGAAATTTTCTTTATTTCATGAGATAATTGGGGTGGGCTTCTTACCCGCCCATGCGCTTTTTACCCCGTCTTCCCCTAAATTTACCTCGGTAGATAACAAAAACCATCTGCAGTATTGGGGATTCTTCTGTGACATATATAAAATAAGGTCTATCCTTACTTCCCAAAACTAAGACAGTAGGGTCTTTGGATAATAGAACCCCGATTTGATGCTTTTTAGTGGCATAGGTGTTAAATCACTGTGGAGCTAAAATGCGACTTTGGCGGCGAAAGGGTTAAAGAGGGGGGAAATGTTTACAGTAAAACGGTTCAACGTGTCTGAAGACAGATTGTAATTAACATAATAATATAGGCCTAACCATAAACTGTCAAGTTATAAATGTATGCAAGAAACTCATCATGTTTGTGCGCGCGCGCGTGCGTGTGGAAGGAAGCCGGTAAATGTTTGAAAGCAATATAGACACGTAATAACTGTTGATTTTCACCACACCAAAGTTTCTAAACAACTTTAACTTTATTTAAAGATCAATATTAGCATTGTCGTACATCATATCAGCAGGGCATGGCAAAAACACTTGACATTAACCCTTTCACCGCCAGCCATACTTCAACCCAAAACAAATTCCATTACATTTACCTAGGTAGAGAACTAAATCCATCTGCAGTATTGGGGATTCTTCTGTGACAGATATAAAATAAGGTCTACCCTTACTTCCCAAAACTAAGACAATGGGGTCTTTGGATAAAAGACCCCAATTTGATGCCTTTTAGTGACATAGGTGCTAAATCACTGTGGTGCTAAAATGCGACTTTGGCGGTAAAAGGGTTAAAATATCAACGTTGACAAAGGCACCACGTAAAACTTTCGCAACACAGCCACCGGCAAAGACTTCTATTCATACAATCTCTGCCAAAGGAAGGCACGGGGGTAGACACAGTGCAATGGAGGGGAAACACTGAGGCACAAACAGATCCACGAGTTTTAAAGGGCCACCCTGACGGATGCGTTTTTGTAAGAAACACGTCCAGATCACCAGGAAAACATCCTTTACAGAGATTGCAACACTCACTTTGCTCTGGTTTCCTAGAAATCAAACCGTCAAATCGGCGATTCCTCCTTGGCGGAGGTGCTGGAAGTAAAATTATTTCACCCAAAGAGAATGGCCGCCTGCGCTTAGAACAAATCGTTTGCACGAAATATTCGCAATACAAGAATTTTCTTTTTTTTAATTTTATACAGATTATCTAAAGGAGTTTCGTTCACAACAAAAGAAACAGCTCCAATTATTTTTTTACTGCACTACAAAAAAAGAAAACGCTTCAACCACAATGACTGACCTCCACCCACCCCATCCAAAATGGCTACTCTCTCCGGCATCTCCGACAAGAAGGAATCGCCGTTTTGACGGTTTAATTTCTAGGAAACCAGAGCAAAGTGAGTGTTCCAATCCTTGAAAAGGCTCATGCCTTTCTGGTGATCTCGACGTGTTTCTTGCAAAATCTCACCCGTCAGAGTCCACCTTTAAGAACCGGAGGCAGCACCGTGGACTGGCTGGTGTGAACGCACCGGGAGAAATCACAAACATTAAGACGTATACAATTATGTATTAGTGTCAGACGTCACTTTGTGCAGGCATTTCGGCAGCACACCTGGAGGAATAGAACAGGACCAAGTCAGGGAATCGTGATAACCACACCTGTAGAAACTGCAAAAGGAAAATTGTACATTGTCAGGAGTCTAGATAAGATGGGACGGGGGGGGGCGGGGTGATGGGGAAAGGAGAAGTCTGAAACGGAAAATGTGGGCGTGTGTGTGGAGGGTATGACAAGAGGATGTACCAATTGGTCCTTTTCAAACTCACCCTTTCGAATGGGCAAAGCATCTTGCTTTTTTAGCATTTATTTTAGAGTGCCATTTTACCCTGCGTAATATCCACCGTGTCATCTCAGCTCATATGCACTTTGAATTGTACGCCATCGTTCTGCCATGTTAAAATATCTCAATATCTCTAAGAATATTTGTGTCCCCTCCTGTCTTACCAGACACTTTTCCATGTGGTTGGCTGTATATATGTGTAATACAAGAACGAGTAGGTCTGCATGTGTTTGCATGTGCATGTGCGTGTGTGTGTGTGTGTGTGTGTGTGTGTGTGTGTGTGTGTGTGTGTGTGTGTGTGTGTGTGTGTGTGTGTGTGTGTGTGTGTGTGTGTGTGTGTGTGTGTGTGTGTGTGTGTGTGTGTGCGTGCGCGCGCGCGCGTGCGTGCGTGCGTGCGTGCGCGTGCGCGCGCGCACATAAGAGCATCAAAGCTCAGCATTAATTTGACATTGTTCTAAGCTTGCTACGATTTGCTAGGATAAAATACTTATGTAAATCATCAGCAATGAAGTTAAAAGAGCAAGTTAGGGGGACACGTATTGACATAGTACCTAAAGATAGAGATCTCTATCTCAAGGGCAGATAATCGGAAAGCTATAGCTAAAAGTTTCAACATGGATACTGCCGGTAGAGGGCTATAACTGTATAAGCATACTGCTGGTAGAGGGCTATAACTGTATAAGCATGAGAAAATAATGCTTTACGCCCTCTTCGGCCTGTATAAGCATACGGCTGGTAGATGGCTATAACTGTATAAGCATACTGCCGGTAGAGGGCTATAACTGTATACAATAAAAAAATTCAGATAAAGTTTACACTTTTGGTTTAATAGTAAGAATACTTTTTTCTTCAAAAGGTTCGAATTACAAGACGTGTTATGGAATTCGTACCACCAAGTTACTGATATCGTACAAGGGGTTTATTGGCCACTGCAACTAGGGTTATTAACGCCCTTGACAGTGAGAGTGAAGCCCTTGTTGGTCAGTATCCAAAAGGGCATTCACTCTTGCAAAAGGCGGCCATTTAGTGGCCTCAAATAGGGTTATTGGCAAGAGTTAAACCCTTGTTTGGTCAGTACTCAAGCATCTACCCAGGGCATCTACTCTAGCAAAAGTTGGTTGTTGCAGTGGCCGTATGCAATAATTCAACGGTAGGATACTCGTGACTTGGCTTTAGCTATAGGCCATTCTTTCTTCTAAATGTTCCAGTTAGTTTCTGTGACGTCAAACTAAACCTTATGTCATTTTCTCATCAAAAGTTTGAAGTCACTTAAAACTGGCTTTTGAATGCATTTTGGACGCTGCGCCATTGAAAAGACGTAGGAGGTACCAATTACATGACAGAGGTATGAATTGCATAACTATGGCTCAGTTATTTTTGCTTTGAATATTTTAATTTACAAAATGGACAACATTGACCCTAACACTTTAAAGATTTGTTGAGTGGCATTTAGAGTTTTAATTTTTGTATTGGTGCATTGAATAACAAGGAAAAAAGCATTAACCAAAATAACATCAGATGCTGCCAATATGAATTTTCGTTTGCCTTACAAACGGTTTTCCGCTTTGTTGAATTTTGGTTGTGATCAAATATTTCCCATTCACTGTCCGAACTTCACACACAATTATTAACCCTCAATCTTCTACCGTTTGCTAGGAAACCAGGTGGTACGAATTGCATGACAGGTAGGCCTACTATATCAATAAATCTCCCCTACATACCAAATAGCATTGAGAGAATAAGCGTGGCAATATAGAAAAGGGCGAAATGGCACTCATATTTCAGGGAAGCGCAAGGCATAATGGGAAACATTAAAATGGGAAAAGGCAAATTGGGAAAAGGTAAGGTCAAAAACGGCGAATCATGATGTCCCCATTAAAGTTTGTACTAAATATAATAGGGAAAAAACAGTCTCTGTTTCCAATGTAAATCTAGACATCTAAAAGTAAATAAAAAAAATCCACAAAACAAAAGAAAAGCATGACTTACATTGATTGCTCTGAATATCTTTGACTTTGCATTTGTGCTTAGCAAATTTGTATGCCTAAAAAAAAGTATTTCGTATTTGGAATTTCCGCGCAAACTTATATCCTCAGCATATAAATAGTTTAAGGTTTAAAATCTATACTATCGAACTTTATTCTAAAGAATTTGAATGTCTTCATATTCAGAAATGCAGTTTAGAGCATTTACTATAAAATAAAATAAAGATATATCGCCTAACTTACTGCAATGCAGATTGTGCACACGAGTGGATGATTATATCGATTATATGGAAATAGATCATATGTGAAAACGAGCAACCTTTCAAGCAAACAAATATAGAAAAAAGCAGTTAAATCTTACAAGCATTTTAGAAGCTGGTCGACATTGCTCCGAATATAATACAATAAATTCAACAAAGCAGAATACCTTCAAAGCAATAGCTGTTTCATTACACTGTATGAAGTTAGTTTAAGTAAAGACCCACCACGTCACGTATCAAAATCACGGTTTTCACGTGTTTTCCCTCTTATAGCTGGTAAGAAATCTTAAGAAATCTTCCAAGCATAAGAGGGAATGTGACACGTGACTAATCAGGTAAACATTATCTGACCCTTTCCTCTTTGAACTTCTAGTGTTCTTTTTCTTCTTCTAAACAGTACCTTACGCAAGAGAACGAGAAAGAGACTATGTTCTTTCCTTATTCACACATAGCAGAATCTATAATAATAATTAAAGAAATATGAAACAAATAAATAAAATAATGGTTCGGGTTATATTTGTTGTTGTCTGTAAGTATGAGTTGGTTGGGGTTTTTTTCACTAGAGAGACATTTCTTCTTTTTTTTCCTTATCGAAAAAACACACGTAAGGAAACAAAGTTACGTTGGTGGTGGTCACAAAGGTCGACATGGATCAGCGTGAAACAGGAAAAAGAAAGGAGAGATTTGAATTAACACGAGGGAAAACAATGGAACAATGACACCCTGAAAACCTGACACTCACCCTCAACATCGTTCTTGGAGAGAGAAGCCTGCAAGAGATGAACGCATAAAACACAACCAAATGAACCAAAGAGAATGACAAAGAGCGAGTAATTGGAATATAAAACACAAACACGCGCATGCGTCAACAACAAAAATGGTCAACAGTAATAACCAAAAAAATGCAAAAACAATTCGACTTTTCCCAAGACATGGGGCGGCTAGATATGCATTTTTGAATGTTTAGAACAACACGGAATAAACAGACAGAGTCAACAAGACACAATATAAAGCAAAATAAAAGGTATTTTGGTATTTGGTATATTCTATTCTAGTCTTATTCTGTGAAATTCGGGCTTCTCTCCCCCGGAGAGCGCGTCGCCGTAAGTGCAGCGCCTACCCAATTTTTTAAAATTGTGTTTTTTGGGGGGCACAGGGTGAGGAGGGGGTGTGGGCACACTTTGAAAACCTAGCTATCAATTTGGCCATACCAGGCAGCGGGATTTCTCCCTACTCTTACCGACTTTCAACTGCTGTGGGATTTTTACGTGCGTACTAGTGAAGCGCACGGGTCAGACTAGCTTTAAGTCCCCATCCGAAGGACTGGACGTTCAGTTCGATTTTCTTGTCAAACTAGAAAGAAAGGGCGAGGCCGGGATTCGAACCCGGGTCACTCACGCTGCAGTCACGCATTATGTTTGGCAGGCGAACGTCTTAACCACTCTGCCACCTTTCTCCAGGACATGACAAATCCAGCCAACAGATAGACTACTCCGCGCATTGGATATTCCTAATTTTAAATCTTTGATTATTTTTCAAACCAAAATGATCCAGACTATTATTTTGTTATCAGAAATATCACCATGTATCATTCATCCCACGTTGCCGTTAACTCATTCAAGTCGTTCCAGCCATATATGTGCGGAATTAATAGATAGCTGTCATTTCGATGCATTTGCTTCAAGGGAAGTAAATCTGTGTGCACGCCATACCTTGGTCACTTTTAAACTCGCTTCGCTTCCTTAGACCACAATTTTGTCTCTGACTTTGCCTTTGTAGTGGTCTGTTGTGGGGATACCATTTGGTGTAGAGAGTTTTTCTATATAAAGTCTCTCTCTCTATATTTTTAAAAGTCTGATCTACCACTTCCCTATGTCTAAACCTGAAGTAAAAACCTGTAATCTCCTTTCATTTCTCCTTTTGTTCATGTATGTTTTGTTTGTGTGTATGGCTGGAGTGATTTGTGAGTTTTTTTAATAATTCAAAATCGTTGCGATGCGAATGAGTTAAAAAAAAAAAAGCTCCGTAAAGAACACTCCCCCCCCCCCCCCCCCACCCCCCCCCCCCCCCCCCCACCCCCCCCCCCCCCCCCCCCCCCCCCCCCCCCCCCCCGTCCCACCCCCCCCCCCCCCCACCCCCCCCCCCCCCCCCCCCCCCCCCCCCCCCCCCCCCCCCCCCCCTCTTTTTATGACACCAGAGACACGCGCAAAATAATAATATGCATTCATTTTCCCATTCTAGCTACAAATTAATTACAGAAGGCAGGGGCCCGAGACAAAATTGTTAGCAAAATTCTGAAATTAGGAAATTTGCAAACATTTAGTTGAATGTTTTTTGAGCGCATCTTTCGCCAGGAGTTTCTTAGCAAACATCTTCTAATGTGTCCTTTTACATTACTGCCATTCATTTCCGACTTGCCTGTGTATTGAAAGATTCTTAGCATTTTCCAGCGATCGCGTTTACTGGTAATTATCAGTAAAATACTGGTTGCAAAACCAAAATACTGAAACAAATCTGACCTGTCAGTCCCAGGGACTGATAAAGTTTTGCTAGGACTGATAAATTGTTTTAACAGAGGCTTTGATATTGTGGTTTTCACTGGTTTTTGTTTCCCTGGGACTGGTTTTGATACTGGTTTTTTTTTGGGGGGGCATTGTTGCTGATAGGGGTGGGTTTTTTTAAAATTCCTAGCGCAATTACTGTTAGCCTGTGTTCATTCTTAGTCTATTTTTACCCGGCCAGAGGCCGGGGTTTTGCGATTGGTTTGTGTGTGTGTGTGTGTGAGTGTGTGTGTGTGTGTGTGTGTGTCTGTGTGTGTGTCTGTGTATCGATTATCTTAAAAACTACTGTTTGGACTTTGATTAAAATTGGCAGAGGGGTAGACAGCTTGAAAAGGAAGCTTGCTTTCGTTAATCAACACCGTGCTGACCTTGACCTTGAAGTTTGACCATGAAAACCGAAATTTCCCTCTTTGGGCTATGTAATTTCCCCCAGCTTTACTTCGTGAACTAGTGAACAGAATCGCTTCAAATTTTGTGTGGTGATGTACCATGGTGCAAGGAAGTTTGTATAAAAGTTCAGCTGTATCTTGTGAACTAGTGAACAGAATCGCTTCAAATTTTGGGCTATGTATTTTATGCGTTCTGTAAGGGTGGAAAGTGGTGTTTTTATTGGGGGGTGGGGGGAGGGGAGAGGACATAACTCTGGACGGGTTTTCATTGTCACAATGCCTTGCTGCCGCTCGGCGATGCACTTACAATGCGTTGCTGCCGCTCAGCGATGCCCTTGTTATTTGTTTCGTTTCAAACCAATTACAAACAAAATATATAACAATATGATCAGAAACATGCAGGACAAAGCATCTTGAAAAAGGATTCTGCTAAAAGCATAAACATGGAAAACTAAACAACAGAAATCTAAAATGACTATATATATTTTAAACAAAAGATTACCCACTGCAAAATGATAAAGGAAGTAAACAACAAAGAGTTAACAAATGGACCGGGGTTTCCCCGGGGTTCCTTTCTTTTCTTGAGAAGGATCATTTTCAAAACGTTTGTTGTTTTCTTGTCAAATAAAAACAGCACAAAAAAACGTTGAAAACAGAAAACTAGCAACAACACAACGAAAACCAACAACAAAACGACCGCTATCTGAAATGCACACGCTGTTTTCTTGTGAAAACCGTTGAAAACAGAAAACTAGCAACAACACAACAGACATCAACAACAAAACGACCGCTATCTGAAATGCACACGCTGTTTTCTTGATGAAAACCGTTGAAAACAGAAAACTAGCAACAAACCAACAACAAAACGACCGCTATCTGAAATGCACACGCTGTTTTCTTGTGAAAACCGTTGAAAACAGAAAACTAGCAACAAACCAACAACAAAACGACCGCTATCTGAAATGCACACGCTGTTTTCTTGTGAAAACCGTTGAAAACAGAAAACTAGCAACAACACAATAAAAATCAACAACAAAACGACCGCTATCTGAAATGCACACGCTGTTTTCTTGTGAAAACCGTTGAAAACAGAAAACTAGCAACAACACAACAGAAATCAACAACAAAACGGCCGCTATCTGAAATGCACACGCTGTTTTCTTGTGAAAACCGTTGAAAACAAAACAACTAGCAACAACACAATAAAAATCAACAACAAAACGACGGCTATCTAAAATGCACACGCTGTTTTCTTGTGAAAACCGTTGAAAACAAAACAACTAGCAACAACACAATAAAAATCAACAACAAAACGACGGCTATCTAAAATGCACACGCTGTTTTCTTGTGGAAACCGGCGAAAACAGAAAACTAGCAACAACACAACAAAAATCAACAACAAAACAGCCGCTATCTAAAATGCACACGCTGTTTTCCTATAACTAAAAAAAGCATAATTAAAAGAAAGAAAGAAAGAAAGAAAGAAGAGTAAAAGATCAATATATTGGGTATTTTAACTCCACACACACACACACACACACACACACACACACACACACACACACACACACACACACACACACACACACACACACACACACACACACACACACACAAAGCTGCCCAACAATAAAATAAAGAAAAGCGAAGAATCGTTTGAATGGCTGGCTATTTTCAGTTCACACTAAAGCTGCTCAACACGAAAAGAAAGAGACAAAAAAAAGAATCATTCTAATGGCTAAATTGAGTACACACAAAAACTGCTCACCATTTTTTCTTTTTGGTCGAATATGTGAAGACAGGCGAGCCCCAAACAGCAGAGAGAGACAGGCAGAAGGAGGTGGTGATTCGGCGATGGTCCAGCACAGAATAACCCCCTGGTACAAATCTCCCCACTTCTGTACCCCCTTACCCTCTACCCCCTCTCTCCTTCCCTCCCCCTTCCGACCTGAGTGTGGACTAGTCCATTTTCTGACACTATGCTAGAAGGGGGAAGAGAGTTGTTCGTACTCTGGAATCCTTGCATTTGTGCAAAGATGCACCGAAGTTATAGGAAAGCGTGTGTGTAAAAACAGCACTTTTTAAAGATTAGTACCACCCAACAGTTAGGTATTGTTACATTCACATTTAAAAAATAATTGGTAAAATACAAAAAATGTCGTCAAATATAAGAATAATTACTAAATATATATACTATGTGATTGTTGTATAATAATACTACACACACACACACACACACACACACACACACACACACACACACACACACACACACACACACACACACACACACACACACACACACACACACACACACACACACACACACACACACACAGAGAGAGAGAGATAGAGAGATAGAGAGGCTAAAGGTGAGTTTCCCCATGCCAAACAACATCAATCAAAGTACTTTCTGAACAGGTATGTTTTCAGTTGGGGTTTGGAGACAGGTGGCTTTTCTGAGAGAAAGAGGTAGAGAATTCCAAATTGTAGGTCCGGAAACAAAGAAAGCCTTTTGCGGTATGAATTCAGAGAATACCCCGGAACAATTAACACCCACATATAGAGGATAATTATGATTATGTGACTGTGGTTCTAACTAAATATCTCTTCATTTGACAGCCCTCCCATTGCCATTTATTTTAGCTTTATTGCAACAAAATGTGTTGACATGATTACACACAAAATCTGCAAAACAACCTGAAGCAATATAAGCAGCATTATTCCTTTCAGTATTCTAATTTTATTCTTCATAGAGAAACAGAGAGACAGACAGAATCAAATCTTTTTTTTGTCTTCATAGAGAAACAGAGAGACAGACAGAATGAAAGATTTATCTCATTCCGCCTCCCTGTAAAATGCACAAAGAGAGACATAGACTCAATTCATGCTATGAGGCAAACACCAAAAAAAGAGTAGAATTGCACTTTTGACGCGAACAGACTTCGTTAGATCTCTAACCTGTGTGCGCACGTGCATCCAGTTGACTGACAACCAATGCCTGTCCCCAAATATGGGGAGAGTGCTGAGGGCCGCCACCTTTTACTATCACTAGTATTCGAGGGCCTCTATGCGTGTGCGTGTGTGTGTGTGTGTGTGTGTGTGTGTGTGTGTGTGTGTGTGTGTGTGTGTGTGTGTGTGTGTGTGTGTGTGTGTGTGTGTGTGTGAGTGTGTGTGAGAAGAATCTTCCAGATCTTTCTGTGTCTCTCTCTGCTGTATATCTGCTCGCTCTCTCTCTCTCTCTCTCTCTCTCTCTCTCTCTCTCTCTCTCTCTCTCTCTCTCTCTCTCTCTCTCTCTCTCTCTCTCTCTCTGTCTGTGTGTCTGTGTGTGTGTGTGTGTGTGTGTGTGTGTGTGTGTGTGTGTGTGTGTGTGTGTGCGTGTGTGTGTGTGCGTGTGCGTGCGTGTGCGTGCGTGTGCGGCGCGCGTGCGTGCGTGCGTGCGTGTGTGTGTGTGTGTGTGCGTGTGTGTGTGTGTGCGTGCGTGCGTGTGTGTGCGTGTGTGTAAAAAGAATCTTCCAGATCTCTCTCTCTCTGTCTCTATCTATCTGTCTGTCTGTCTGTCTGTCTGTCTCTCTCTCTCTCTCTCTCTCTCTCTCTCTCTCTCTCTCTCTCTCTCTCTCCTCCTCTCTCTCTCTGTCTGTGCTTCTCTCTCCGTGCATGTGTGCGCCCGCGCGCGAGCGCGCGTGTGTGTGTGTGTGTGTGTAAAGAATCTGCGATCTCTCTCTCTCTCTCTCTCTCTCTCTCTCTCTCTCTCTCTCTCTCAAGAGTATAAACCATAAATGTATGCACTATTAAATGAATACGTAGGGAATGCTTGTTTGCATGACTTTTACTATAATTATTATGTTTGTTAACCGTATTATCTTTATCTTTTAGAAAAATGTTCGTCTGCTGCAACATGCGTGTGCATGTAAGATTAGGTTTGATTTTCTGATCTTATTATGTATGACTGTGTTTTGCATGCTCTTTATATTGTCTTCCTTGTCCCTTTTTATTATTGTTTAAGAGGTCTGGATGTAAAAAAAACCACATGTACTATAATAACATTCATTCGATTCAACTCTCTCTCTCTCTCTCTCTCTCTCTCTCTCTCTCTCTCTCTCTCTCTCTCTCTCTCTCGCTCTCTCTCTCTCTGCATGTGAGTGCACGTGTGTGAAGAACCTTCCAGCCAGATATCTCTCTTTCTCTGTCTCTCTCTCTCTGCATGTGTGTGCACGTGTGTGACTGAAGAACCTTCCAGCCAGATATCTCTCTTTCTCTGTCTCTCTCTCTCTCTCT
>CM065681.1:10071314-10086314 GCA_017654935.2 Phymorhynchus buccinoides | reverse complement strand
AATAATAAACATATGTAATACAGACACTACAACAGACACGACGAGTATGCGGTGCTTCTTTTGATGAGAATAAGTAGGATACATAGTTTTAAATGTTTTCCAAAAGATATAAAAAGTTACGAAATGGTGCAGAGATAACATTCTGGTTTACAGATTAAAATCATTGAAAATCCAGGGGAGGTAACTCATGATTGGAGTGGTAAAAATAGACCGCGTGCCGCAAACTATTGCGATTTCGCGCTTGTTTTAAAACGTCTCACTGAGAAAGATGAAGCACATTTGCAGACAACTGGCTTAATCTTCTTCTTCTTCGATCGCTCAGTTTGCTGTCAATTATGAGCGCAGATGCGTCATGCTGCCGCTATGCGCCTAACTAAGAAAATGGTTAGGCCCAGCAAGTCCGACTTCGGCTGGAGGAGGAAATGTTTTTTGAAAGCGTTTCGTGACAAAAGGCAGGAGAATGGACGGGCAAGGCAGACAGATAGTAGATGACAGTAAGCAAAGGAAAAAGGCAGAGTCAAAGAGAGTGACAGATTAGAGGAAGCTACAAGCACAGAACTTCCAGAAGGTGGGGGAACTATTTATACAGAAGACCCCCCTGGTATCCCCACGGGGTAAAACTGGCTTAATAAATAGCACGTGTTTTGTGCACCACGCGTGGGCTGGCTGAGGTTCTTGCCGGTTTCTGACAGTAGACTAATAGTAGTAGGCGTTCTGGCACCAGTCTTCCTCAGCAATTTTGGGCATCGGCCACGGTGCTTCTCGCTGCTGCTACATGTGTGCTATGGCGCGCCAAAAATAGAAAACTCTATCTAGCTGTTCGATAGAGTTTCGAAACTGTATCTATCAGTTCGATAGAGTTTGAAAACCCTATCTAGCTGTTCGATAGAGTTTTAAAACTCTGTCGAACAGCTAGATAGGGTTTCCACAAAATAACCCTATCGAGATATAGTTTTTCTACCGCGATTTCTGATTGGTACATGGCTTCAGCGACAAGTTTGTGGCCTTGAATAAGACGATAGGCCTAGGCCCCTACATGTAGTCAAGCAAACATGGCAGCTGAACGATTTCAACGAGCGAATCTTCCCGGCTTGAAGCCGCTAAACGAGTTCGTAGAATGCCACCTATTAGGCTAGGTGTAGGTCACAGTCAAAGATACTAGTCCTATCTACCAATGAAATGCTTCGTTTAAAAAAAGTATCAAATTGGCGCGTTCGATAGAGTTTTACGACGAGAAACTCTATCTAGCTGCTCGACAGAGTTTTGAAACTCTATCTAACTGCTAGCTATAGTTTATAAACTGTATCTAACAGCTCGATAGGGTTTTTAAACTCTATCTAACTGCTAGCTATAGTTTATAAACTGTATCTAACAGCTCGATAGGGTTTTTAAACTCTATCTAACTGCTAGCTATAGTTTATAAACTGTATCTAACAGCTCGATAGGGTTTTTAAACTCTGTCGAACTGCTAGATAGAGTTTTGGTCATTCGGCGCGCCATAGTATGCCTACATGGAAAGGCACCACACAAATGGGAAGAACCACGTGTTGTACCCCCAATAACAGTATCACTGGTCAACTCCTTGCCACGCGAAATTCGCCATATCCAGTCCTTGTCATCCTTTAAGCTACATCACAACCTTTAGGCCACATTACTTCTCGATTCTATATTGTGGGTGGGTGGGTGTGCGTGCGTGTGTGCACGCGCGATGTGTACGTGCGTGTATGTGTGGGTGGGTGGGGATGTATGTGTATGCCTATTTGCATGTGCGTGAGCGATTTTTTGTTTTTGTTGAATTTCTTGCTTTTACTTTTTGTTGTTGTTAAGCGCATAGAGCTCCACATTTGGTGGAGGAGTGCGCTATATAAATGATTCACTATTATTATTATTATTATTATAGCAATAATTTGGTATTTTCTTGTTATAGAGACCTTTCTGTGGTATATGGGTTGCTCCCAACAACACAGTATTTATACGGCGTTGAATCTTGATAGAAATCAAATCAAAGCGCACACACACGTTAGCATTCATAACGCGTTCAAACAAAAACGCAATACAAAGCGAACACACGACGGACGACATAAATGGAACACAGCAGAAACAGACCTAATGGCAAGAGAGAGAAGAGAAGGAGAGCGGAGCTTTAATGACGGGGGAACAGGTGGGCTTTGAGGTTAGACAGACGAACTGACATACATACAGATGTGTGTCTTTGTGCGCGCTTAGGCTTGCACACACGTATGTGTGTGTGTGCGTGTGTGTGTGTGTGCGTGTGCGTGCGCGCGTGTGCGCGTGTGTGTCAGAAAGAGAGAGAGAACTCTGAATGTTTAATGACTTAGGCCAACAGCCCCTATCATGACAATATCACAAAGTAATGCATCAATGTTTACATACCCTCCCCCCCCCCCCCCCCCACACACACTTACACACCTTCACACACACGCACGCGCTTACACACGTGCGCACGCGCACACACACGCATACAAATGCGCACACACACACTCTCTCACACGTAGGCACGCACACACACAAACGCACACACACGTTCTCTCTCACAGGCACGCACGCACGCACACAAACGCGCACCAGAGAGAGAGAGAGAGTCAGACAGACAGACAGATTTACATTACATTGCGTTATTGTTGTACACACGTTCGCTATCATTCTCAGACAATCCGCAATACAAGGCATCAGCTTAGGCTTGATGTAATCCAGCCTACTTTCCCTACCACCCACCCCCTTCTTAACATCTACCTCTACCCTCCCCCTCTCTCTCTCTCTCTCTCTCAGAAAGGAGATGTGCACAGTACGTAGCATAGCATTAGAAATGGACACTACCCAACGTAACAGTCTTTAGAAACATACCCTTGGCTTAGAAAAGGGTCGTTTTGTATGGCATTCCAAACGTCAAACAATTATTTGCTCGATTTTTAGTGGTAAAATGAGGCATTTTCCTCATTCTGTGCACACAATTCATTCTGTGGTGCACACAATTCATTCTGTAGGACAGAATTCATTCTGTAGGACAGAATTCATTCTGTGGCACACACAATTCATTCTGTAGGACAGAATTCATTCTGTAGGACAGAATTCATTCTGTGCACAAAATTTATTCTGTGGGATACACATTTCATTTTGTGCGCAGAATGAATTCTGTGTCCCACAGAATAAATTTTGTGCACAGAATGAATTCTGTTATCCCACAGAATGAATTCTGTCCGACAGAATGAATTCTGTCGGACAGAATAAATTCTGTCCGACAGAATAAATTCTGTCCTATAGAATGAATTATGTCCTATAGAATGAGTTCTGTGGAAAACACAATTCATTCTATGGAGAACGAGGCTCATTTGCATATGATGGTGATTGTAGGTACCAGTGTTCATTAGTTTAGAAATGTGTTGTTGGAAATGTATGCAACTGTCTTAAAACTTTTTTGTAATTAAGACCCCCCCCCCCCCCTTTCTTTTCAAATAAAAGAAAATAATTATATTATACGAAACCTGCTAACAATAGTATAGCTCCTCTTATTTTGGCCTACCAAAGCAACGCCGACATTTCTTGGTGTACGATCGATGGCAGGAAGACCAAAACTTTATCTAGACGTTGATCATATTGTTATTTTTTAGATTCGACTGCCGTTGTCAAGAGTAGCGACGCTTTTTGGAGTGAGTTGTCAAACAATCTACAATCGCCTACAAGAAGAAGGTAGGCAGTTTGCTCCCCCCCCCTCCTCCACACACACACACACACACACACACACACACACACACACAGTGACGTCATATGCAAATGAGCCTCATTCTCCATAGAATGAATTGTGTTTCCCACAGAACTCATTCTATAGGACAGAATTCATTCTATAGGACAGAATTTATTCTGTCAGACAGAATTCATTCTGTCGGACAGAATTCATTCTGTGGGATAACAGAATTCATTCTGTGCATAATATTTATTCTGTGGGACACAGAATTCATTCTGCGCACAAAATGAAATGTGTATCTCACAGAATAAATTTTGTGCACAGAATGAATTCTGTCCTACAGAATGAATTGTGTGTGCCACAGAATGAATTCTGTTCTACAGAATGAATTATGTCCTACAGAATGAATTGTGTGTGCCACAGAATGAATTCTGTCCTACAGAATGAATTGTGTGTGCCACAGAATGAATTCTGTCCTACAGAATGAATTGTGTGCGCCACAGAATGAATTCTGTGCGCCACAGAATGAATTATGTGCACAGAATGAGGAAAGTGCCTCATTTTACCACTAAAAATCGTGCAAATAATTGTTTGACGTTTAGAATGCCATAGTTTTGAACGTAACATAGCATCAGAAAGAAACCGTGTCCAACGTAACATAGCCTTAGCGAAGCAGTTTTATCTGACTGCACGAAAGGTTGAGCCTTGGTCTGTCTCCGATGTGGCTGTTGTTTATGCTTTGCTAGGCGAATTGGTGCCGTAAATAACTTTGGTGAAGGGAGTTAATTACAGGGAGTTATCTTTCTTTATTTTACTATATTGCTCGGTATCATTCTGACCCGACGTGTGTGCTAGACTGCTAGTCAGTCACGTCCAACTATGACCCCCTAAAAAGCAACGGAGGCTACTGCCATTCTGGGCAGCTGGGCTGGAATTTGTTCATTGTCGAAATACGTTGCCCATGGTACATCACACACAGGAAGGAAGGTGGCACAGTGGCTAAGACATTCGCCTGCCAATGTCTATGCGTGGGTTCGAATCTCGGCTCCGCCCTCGCTTTCTCAAGTTCGACGGGAAAACCGAACTGAACGTCGAGTCCTTCGGATGGGGACTTAAAATCGAACGACAGTTAAAAGTCGGTAAGAACAGGGGAGAATCCTGCTGCCTGGTATGACTAAATTGATAGCTTGGTTTCTCAAGTCCGCCCCCACCCCCATTTTTTTTTTTTAATGGGTGGCGCTGCGCTCGCGGGGACGCGTTCTCCAGGTGGGAGCTTTCAACTGTTGGTCGACGCTCTTTTGCTGTCTCAGGACCGACCTCCTGGAACAAACTTCCTCTTTCTCTCCGTCAGCGACCGACCCTCTCTGCTTTCTGTAAGGGAATCCAAAAATACATGTATAAATACGAAGAGCTTCATTTGTTTTCAGTCTTACATGCAATATCAACCATAAATTCACAATACAAATCAAACTATTTTAGTGCTTGCACATTATGACTCACATTTTATAAGAAAACATGACAGGACTTGATTCATTTTCAGTTAAGGTCTTTGTACACGTTAACACTTTTCACTCTTTGCCCATGGCAACACAGCGATATGCCAGTCATAAGATTATTTGCATAGCACTGCTGCCATGTGGAAAGGGCGAAACATGTAAAGATTCATTGAGACGATTACTAAACTGAATATTTTAAGTACGCAAATAAAATAGGCCTAGTGGGAAAACTGGTAATTAAATAGAAGTTACATAATACACAGCTATGACAAAGCTGGTTGTTGAAAACCAACGAAAAGAACGGTCTGGTTCTAGGCCTATGACCACAGGTGTCTGACCAGGGCCTGTATTCACGTTGAGATAGCAGCATCATGCTAACTTAGAAGCTCTTCCAAAAGTCCTATTAAATCCTATAGGACATTGAAGAGCTTCTAAGTTAGCATCATGCTAAGTCTCATGCTATCTCAACGTGAATACAGGCCCTGCTTAGTAAAAACAAATCCATTGCCAGTGTGGTTTCCTATACAGTCGAAGGTAGGCCTAACATAGGCGCAGATAGCAGACTATCTACTCTCCATCAGCGTCATACGATACGTTCAGTCAGCGTTCAGCGTTAATCTTTACTCTTCGAATTCCAGTTATTTTGCCAAAATGATTCGATAGTTTTTTGAGTTTAAAGACCCACAGAGCCGGCTGGATTAAGTCCCTTGTTTTTTTCTGGGTCGGTGGGGCCCGCATTCAGACTTACCTCGTATGCGATCGAGGCTGCTCTTTAAAGTGATGCCTCGTTTTCAATTTGTATGGGAGCAACACTTGGTCAAAGTAAGATTTCTTACCAGCTATAAGAGGGAAAACACGTGAAAACAGTGATTTTGACACGTGACGTACTAGGTCTTTAAGTAAAAGAAGAGTCTGAGATTAGCTTTAAAGACCCACCAGGTCACGTGTTAAAATCACGGGTTTCACGGGTTTTCCCTCTTATAGTTGGTAAGAAATCTTGTTTTGACCAGGTTTGACTCCCATACAAACGTTCCCAAATTGAAAACGAAACATACTTTTAAAGAGCAGCCTCAATTTGAAGTTGGGGACATTTGTATGTGGGTCACAGCTACCCAGAAAAAACAAGGGACTTAGTCGTGGTGGATCAGTGTGTCTTTAGAGAAGCAAAAGTGAATATTAACAGTCAATATTATGTTTCATAATGGAACTCTTACGTAATGTAACAAAACATCCTATCCTTGTAAGTTAGCCTTTAACACAGTAAACTCTTTCCATTCTTTGTCGTAAACACAGTAAATAGCATGTCCACTTTACTACACTATCATCTCAACTTCAACAGTAACATCTATAGTACATGCATGTGTGTGACTGTTTGTTAGAGAGGCTTGCTTGGGAATTTCTGCAAACTAATTCACTTTCATTCAAACTAAATCAAAGCTTGGTATCTTCAACAACACAAAGTTCTGCATGTCTAAGCTGTTGCCTTTTTTTAATTGCAGTCCATTAAGTTTATCGATAGACAATGAAATGAGAAAAACAAGTTTAGCCTAATCAGAAAGGATGCTTTTCGTTTATTGTCCTCGCTTTCTATAAAGTTTAATGACCTGTTAGGAGTGCATTACTCCATATTACATAGATATTTTAAATACTAAACCGTATGTCTTGCACGCGCTTCATGGCAGGAAAAAATACCAATACCAAGTATTCAAAAGACAAAGTACAGGGGAAAAGGGGGCAAAACATACTGTAACCTGACAGCGAGACAGCTGTTGACAGTGGCAATGGCAGTGGCTCTGCTTGTCCGGCTGTGGCGTTTGTCCTTCAGTTCTGTCCTCACGCCTGCTGTCCCAGCTGGTGACAGGTCTGTGTGTGCACCAACACTCACACACACACAACAATTACAGCAACACTTGGTGAGGATAGACAGTAGTTCATGAATTATGTGTAACAAGTGTTTAGGTGTAGATGACTGTAGACTGGATATTGGTCGACCAGACTTGAATAGCGTGGTAAGATGATGGTCTTCAGGCAGGGTTGAGGCGAGGCAAGAGACGCTTTTCTCTTTTATTCACATTTGACAGTGGATGGTGTTGTCCAGTTTTGTGAGGTTTTGCTACGTCTGAACCAGAGAAAAAGTTGAGTGTTTATCGTAAGTATAATAATGTTTTTAAAAGACTTTGAATCTTTTATACTTTGCATGATCTCTATATTTATTTCTCTGTGTCTCTGTATGCGGGTCCTTTCCTTTGGGAACCCTTTTCTTTCACTGCTCTCTCTCTCTCTCTATATATATATATATATCTCTCTCTCTCTCTCTCTCTCTCTCTCTCTCTCTCTCTCTCTCCCTCTATCTATCTCTCTCTCTATCTCCCTCTCTCTCTCTCTCTATCTATCTCTCTCTCTCTCTCTCTCTCCCTCTCTCTCTCCCTCTCTCTCTCTCTCTCCATCTCTCTCCCCCCTCTCTCTCCCTCTCTCTCTCTCTGTCTCTCTCTCAGAGAGACATCTCTTTGACTCTCTGTATCTCTTTGACTCTCTGAATCATTCACTCTGAATGTGTTGATGGAGTTTCTTTATCAACGATGGTTCTTTCTCTAGTACAGGTTTAAGGGTAAGTAAATAATTCTTTATCGTCATTATTTCTTATGATTCTTCTTTTGGGCAAGCAATTTTCTAATCGTTAAGTCGGTGGAAAGAAAAAGTTCAGACACACAAAAGTATCTAAAACAGTATTCGCCCTTTGAAAAGGTTTTATCAATTACTTTTTAAAACAGGTTGGTCGTTAGTGTTAAGTAAAGAATTCAGGTTGAGAAAATTATTATTATGTCATCGTGTTGCATTGTATACTAAATATGAAAATAAATTTTAATTATTCTAATCATGACACGTTTGAACATCTAAAAGTTTGATTTTCTTTTCTAAATGTCATGTATTTGTACTGTTTTCTAGAATAGCAATTCATAGTTCAGTTGGCTAATGCTTTATCGCGTGTCTCCGAGTCAGGATAATCCATTTATACTGTACATCTAATGTTGAAAACTTGAAACTGTCAAAAACAAGGACACTGAAATAAAAACAATTGTGTCATATTGTTCGCTTAAATCCATTCTTAATACAGTATCTAGTCTTTGAATTAAAGTTCTGTATGTGAATGTGGTACAAGTTCTTAAATTAAATAAAGAGTCAGTCAGACAGACAGACAGACAGACAGACAGACAGACAGAGGCAGGCGGACAGACTGACCGACGTCATTGCAGATATGCGCGAGTACAGCAACAATAGAGGGATTTAAGTTTGGGAAACAAAACAAGGAAACACACCGCAACAAATAGGAGAGAGATTCCTATCTGAGAGAATGGGGGACAGTAAACAGACAGACAGGTGGACAGACAGACAGACAGACAGACAACAGACAGAGGCAGAGAGACAAAGAAGACAGAGGCGTTAGAACTAGGCCTTACAGACTGCTTGCGCGCACCTTCAAAATGCATTGTCTGAATTTCAAATGAGTTAGATAACAATTAGTCATTGCATTGCAGCACATATAATAGCCAAAATAACGAATCCTAGCATACTCACTTTAAAATATAAAGAAACAAAAATCAGTAAACCTGTGTTAATCTATCGTGAATCACTACCTTTTACACTTATGTGTACATTTTTTTGTATTTGTTTGATTGTCTGTTTAGCTTTGTTTTATTGCTTGTTTTGTTTTTGTTTGCTTTTTGTCTGGTACAACGAGAACCATCTCCACTACCCAAACCGCGCAATTAAACGGACATTAACCCCGACCATCATTTACAAAAGTTATCAGTGTTGTCACAACACACACACACACACACACACACACACACACACACACACACACACATTTCAGCACCAGTGTTTCTCCATTTCAAGCTGTTGTCTGAGTTTATATGGCGTGTGTGTATACTAGCAACATGGTACGTTTGCTGTCATGACTAGCAGAGGTCTCGATCAGATACGTAGCCTACACTGCCACGCACAGCAACCAAACAGCAACACTGGACCATGAATCAGTAACAGGTGCTACAGCAGTGATGCTCCCAGCTTAGGTTATAGTCCTCAGCCTGGGAACGTCTCGTTCACACTTCTCCCATTTTGTCCTTTTCATTTTCGACCCCCAGCGTAGCATCTCACGCATAGATCAAGGATTTCATCCCAGTATCTGGCTGCCGTTATGGTTCTGTTCAGGAGCACATGGAAATCGGTCTTTCCCTGCACACTGATTCCACCCCAGACCAGAAGTGAGCCTCCCCCATAACGGTCATGCTGGGCCGTGTAAACGTCGTGGAATCGCGCAAAAAATGTGCATAGGTTACCACTACTCACTTTTTCAACACTACGGGGAAATTAATTACTGAAGTCAGTGTCAGCATCAATCAACCACATACGCAAATCAAGCAGTACTTTTCCACAATTTTCAAAACAAAAAGTGATGAAAAGCAAGTGTTGATTAGTAACGAAGTTTAAACATCAAAGATATGATTTGTCTTGAACTTGAATCCTTGAGCTGTTTTAAAATTAAATTATAATTTTCATTGTACTTGACCCTTTTATACAATAGTGTGACTATTGATAGTCTGAACTCTGTGTGTGTGTGTGTGTGTGTGTGTGTGTGTGTGTGTGTGTGTGTGTGTGTGTGTGTGTGTGTGTGTGCGTGTGCGTGCGTGCGTGCGTGCGTGTTGGTCCAGTTTTGGCTGCTATCTTTTGTGCTCTCGTGTTTTGAAAATCAGAATACGATGTATACTATTTACAGTATAGAATTATCGGAGAAAGAGAGAGAGAGAGAGAGAGAGAGAGAGAGAGAGAGAGAGAGAGAGAGAGAGAGAGAGAGAGAGAGAGAGAGAGAGAGAGAGAGAGAGAGAGAGAGAGAGAGAGAGAGAGAGAGAGGGGAGAGAGAGAGAGAGAGAGAGAGGGAGACAGACGGACAGAGAGAGAGAGAGAGAGAGACAGAGAGAGACAGAGACAGAGACATAGAGAGAATACGAATGTTTATTCAGAGAGAGATAGAGAGAGAGATAGATAGATAGAGAGAGAGAGAGAGAGAGAGAGAGAGAGAGAGAGAGAGAGAGAGAGAGAGAGAGAGAGAGAGAGAGAGAGAGAGAGAGAGAGAGAGAGAGAGAGAGAGAGAGAATACGAATGTTTATTCAGAGAGAGAGAGAGAGAGAGAGAGAGGAGAGAGAGAGAGAGAGAGAGAGAGAGAGAGAGAGAGAGAGAGAGAGAGAGAGAGAGAGAGAGAGAGATTTGGAAACGGTGCCCAACAACGACAAATTATTCTGCTTAGGCTGCACTATTAAGGTATGTACAACAATGATCCCCTGCCTCCACCCACCCCCCTCTCTCTCTCTCTCTCTCTCGCGCTCTCTCTCACACACCACAAACACACACACACACACACACACACACACACACACACACACACACACACACACACACACACACAACACACACACACACACACACACTCACTCACTCACTCACTCACTCACTCAAGTATTATAATAGATTACGAGGATATGAACATGGGTCATGCCTTGTGTGTCAGGATATGCTGAATTGAAATACTGGGCATAAAAAATAGGAGCCGACTTTTCATGCAGTGTGACAGGTGTGTATACACACTTTCGGACCAAACTCGACTACTGGGTACTTGCTTACAAACTGGTTTGGGGGCTATTTCATGACATTGTTAAAGGCATGCTACCCTTACAAAAAACCAGGGTCCAAAGGTTTAGACCCAGTAATTTTTTAAACCCACTGCTTACTAAGTTTATTATATTGAAGAACCCGGTAGTGTAGCTTTGAATACACACACACACACACACACACACACACACACACACACACACACACACACACACACACAACTGAACACATACATGGTATAAGATTTGAAAGAACAGGTAGGCCTACAGTCCATAAATAAAATCTTTGTTTAAAAAAGAACCAAAGATAACGACAATGACGACTCTATTGCGGCTGTAGCTGATGATGAAGATGGGGTGTTGATGATGACTGCATGAGGATGATTCAGATATGTGTTCATATGTGTGTGCATTTGTGCGCGCGTGTGAAAGAAAATAAAGCCCCCCACCCTTTTAATCATACAGCCATAATAATAAATGTGTATACATAATATTATTATGTCGCTCTGTTGCCGTGGTGGGGGTGGGGGTGCTCACGTGTACAGACACCTTAGGGTGTTCGCATTTATTGCATTTTATTGTGTTTTTGTTTTTTGTATTGATTGATTGCAGCACAAATGTCCTTGTTTTAATGAGATTGGGACAATAAATTGTTGCTTGATATTATCGATTGATATTAGGGGAAGACGGGGCAAAAAGCGCATGGGCGGGTAAGAAGCCCACCCCAATTATCTCATGAAATAAAGAAAATTTCAGTCAAATTTGTCCATGAGACGAATGCTAGACATTAACGCTCGTCTCATGGGCAAAATGAGACTGAAATTTGCTTCATTTCATGAGATAATTGGGGTGGGCTTCTTACCCGCCCATGCGCTTTTTACCCCGTCTTCCCCTATTCTTATGCACATTTCAATGGTTTACTTTTGTTCATTTGTACAGAAGACGTATTGCTAGTTCGTGGTCATCCGTGCACCATGACAGACAAAGTCTCACCTGTTCACTCTTCTTTACCTGTCGTCGCATCCGCCGACCAGCAGGCGTCTGCTTCGGTCATGGCTGCAGTTGAAGTTGCCGCCCTTTCCGTGTCAAATGGAGGGGGCGCATGCGCCACTTCTGCCGCTTATCACTCCGCGTCCAAAGATATGGCCAACAACAAAAGACTTTCTCTTGGCTCGATTACCTATGGACTTTGGGAACTGGTAAGTCAGTGTGTGTGGTCAAGTTTGTTAGCTTATCAAGTCTTGGATGCATACAAAAGTACTGTGTTTAGTGTTCCAACTGTTTGGAGACGTAGGGAGTAAGTCTAAGCCTAAGTTTCATTTCCAGCTTTTTATGTATTATTTATTTAGGTGAAGACGGGGTAAAAAGCGCATGGGCGGGTAAGAAGCCCACCCCAATTATCTCATGAAATGAAGCAAATTTCAGTCTCATTTTGCCCATGAGACGAGCGTTAATGTCTAGCATTCGTCTCATGGGCAAATTTGACTGAATTTTTCTTTATTTCATGAGATAATTGGGGTGGGCTTCTTACCCGCCCATGCGCTTTTTACCCCGTCTTCCCCTACTCATTTAGGTCCTATTTGTTGGTGTTTGTTTATCGATTTGTCGGTTTCATAAGTATAGTTGAAATTTGCCTTTTCTTTTTCTCTTTTTTAAATCTTCAAATATTTAATTCTTATTTCCATGTTGCATTTCTGCCAGTTTCACTTCACCGCTGGTATCCTCGGTTTTGTGTTGTTTGTTTTGTTTTGTTTTTTAAATTCTAATCAAACGTATTACCTGAATTGTTTCCTTAAAGGGGCATCCTGACGGATGAGTTTTTGCACGAAACACGTCGAGATCACCAGGAAAACACCCTTTACAGAGCTCGCAACACTCACTTTGCTCTGGTTCCCTAGAAAACCATCAAATCGGCGATTCCTCCTTGGCGGAGGTGCTGGAAGTCAAATTATTTCAGTGAAAAAGAAGGCATGTGCCTTCTCTTTTCTAATGGCCGCCTGAGTCGCTCAGACCAAATCACGAAATTTCCACAATACAGTACAAGCCTTTTTATTTACAGTTTACCAAAAGGAGTTTCGCTCACAACAAAGGAAATAGCTCCATTTTGTCTTTTTACTGCACTACAAAGAAGAAAAAGCTTCTACCACTCTGAGTGTCCTCCACCCACCCCGTCCAAAATGGCTTCTCTCTCCGGCAACTCCGCCAAGGAGGAATCACCGTTTTGACGGTTTGATTTCTAGGAAACCAGAGCAAAGTGAGTGTTCTGATCCTCGAGAAGGCTGTCTTTCTGGTGATCTCGGCGTGTTTCTTGCATAAACTCATCCGTCAGGGTGTCCCTTAGTTAACGGAGACTTGTGTCCTCTATTTAAGAGAGTCGGGAGGGGGGGGGGGGGGGGGTGTACCAACTTATGCATTTGTCGGCAAAATTGTTTTACACAAAATCTTAAATTTATAACATCAGCTTGATTAAAATCCCAGTAAAAATAAATGTATCAATTGTTGTGCAGATGAGTGTCTGTGTGATCTACCTAACATTTCTGATTTGCAGGCTGTCAAGTCAGCCATCAAGATAGCGTCAGCGAGAAACAAGGTAACTTGTACTTTCTAATCAGATTTCTGCTTTTTAATTTTGATTGAAACCGTCAGGTACAAAGGATTCATCTCTACTGCGCGAATCTTACTGCGCGAATTCCTACTCCGCGACTTGAATTTCTACTGCGATAATGTGTGTGTGTGTGTGTGTGTGTGTGTGCGTGCGTGCGTGCGTGCGTGCGTGCGTGCGTGTTTATCTCTCTTTCCCCGTCCATGTGTTTCTGTCCATTCTGTGTATGCTTACTCTCTATCTCTCTTTTATCTGCTCTCTCTCTCTCTCTCTCACTCTCTCTCTCTATCTATCTATCTATCTATCTATCCGTGTCTCTCTACCCCCTCCCCCCTCTCTGTCTGACTGTGTCTGTATTTGTTTCTCTCTCTCTCTCTCTCTCTCTCTCTCTCTCTCTCTCTCTCTCTCTCTCTCTCTCTCTCTCTCTCTCTCTCTTTGTGATTATATATATATATATATATATATATATCTATATCTTCTCTGATCTCTCTCTCTCTCTCTCTCTCTCTCTCTCTCTCTCTCTCTCTCTCTCTTTGTGATCTCTCTCTCTCTCTCTCTCTCTCTCTCTCTCTCTCTCTCTCTCTCTCTCTCTCTCTCTCTCTCTCTCTCTCTGTCTGTCTGTCTCCACGTCATTAGAAATTAAGGACAGAGAGTAGGTTAATAATTATCTTAAAGCTAAACTTTTCCTACAAATCTGTTCGTTCTGCTATTAAAATAGAACATTTGAACTAGAAGTATGCGTAATAGGAGAAGTGTAAAAAATGTTTAATGCTTTGCTTTGTAATTGGCATCAGCCAAAAATGATAGGCCAATTATGCCTGGGATTTGTGTTAATTAATGTGTGGCCGGCTGCGCGTGTGTGTCTGTCTGCCTGTCTGTGCCTGTATTTTTGTTAATCGTTTTCAACTTTATATTCAGTGTTTGATGTTTTAACAAAAACATATTTGAACTGTCACAGAAATAAGAAGTTATACGAATTTCTCTTTTTTCCCCCCTTTTTTTTATTTACAGAATAACATCAACAATAACAATAACAACACATCAAACGACAGCAAGCATTCCACAGAGGGAGAAGGGCAGGAGACATACACACCTTTCCCACTCCCACTACTCTCCCAACAGAAGGCCCTCCCTCCCCCTCCCCCTCTCCCCTCCGTCCCTCCCGTGGGGCCCGGGGGTCGTCGCAGGAAGGGCACCCTCCCTCTCACCCGTTCACAAAGCGAATGCAGCCGCTACCCTCCCCCCGCCCTTCTGAACTCTTCCTCCTCCTCCTCCTCCTCCTCCTCCTCCCCCACCCCTACCCAGCGAGAGTTGTTGACCAGATCTCAGTCCATGGCTGATATCATATCGGCCGTGGTGGCTGCCAAGCTGAAACCAAGTAAGTTTTTGTAAGCTGAGTTCTATAAGAACAGTAGGTGAAGACGGGGTAAAAAGTCCATGGGCGGGTAAGAAGCCCATGCCAATTATCTCATGAAATGAAGCAAATTTCAGTCAAAATTTAAAAAAAATGGACTGAAATTTGCTTCATTTCAT
>CM065681.1:10013814-10066314 GCA_017654935.2 Phymorhynchus buccinoides | reverse complement strand
GTCTGTATCTGTTTCCCTGTCTGTCTATTTGTCTACAGTACAACAACAACAACAACAACAACAACAACAACAACAACACCAACACCAACAACATACAGTATTTATACGGCGCTGAATCTTGATAGAAATCAAATCAAAGCGCACACACACGTTAGCATTCATAACGTATTCAAACAAACATGCAATACAAAGCGAACACACACGTTTGACATAAATGGTATGTGTACAATATCATGCCCGTGCATAGGGGGAAGACGGGGTAAAAAGCGCATGGGCGGGTAAGAAGCCCACCCCAATTATCTCATGAAATGAAGCAAATTTCAGTCTCATTTTGCCCATGAGACGAGCGTTAATGTCTAGCATTCGTCTCATGGGCAAATTTGACTGACATTTTCTTTATTTCATGAGATAATTGGGGTGGGCTTCTTACCCGCCCATGCGCTTTTTACCCCGTCTTCCCCTATCTGTGTTTGTGCTTTATAGTTTGTGTAGAGACTATACTGCACGGGTATAACTATGCTTTATGCATTCCGTGTAGCCTCCACTGTTCTTGTTCTGTTCCTTCTGTCTGTCTGTCTGCTTGTCTGTTCGTCTATCTACAGTATATAACCTACGTGTAGGACTGCATACGTCTGTAATTATTAGCAAAGGTGCAATTTAGCTACCCCCCCCCCCCCCCCCCCACCCCCCTCTTGTTCTTGGCTTTCAATGTCGATGTACTGTTTTTTCCGTGTCATGAAAGAATCCTAACCTAATCCTAACCCTATCTCTCTTTCCCAATCAAGGCAGAAACGTTCTTAAACATTTTCAAGAAAAACAAATCCCCCGTGGGGATACCGGGGGGGGGGGTCTTTTGTATAAATAGTTCCCCCACCTTCTGGAAGTTCTGTGCTTGTAACTTCCTCTAATCTGTCACTCTTTGACTCTGCCTTTTCCCTTTGCTTACTGTCGTCTATTATCTTTCTGCCTTACCGGCGGTCCATTCTCCGGCCTTTTTTTTTATATCATTACGAAACACTGTCAAAACGATTTCCTCCAGCCGAAGTCGGACTTGTTGGGCCTAGCTATTTCTTAGGTAGGCGCATAACGGCAGCATGACGCATCTGCGCTCACAATTGACAGGAAACTGAGCGATCGAAGAAGAAGAAGAAAAACAAATTTGTATGGAGGAAGTCTATGAGTAGGCTTGGTCATTGCACCTGTCAATTTTTCTTCTTCTTCTTCTTCTTCTTCTTCTTCTTCTTCTTCTTCTTCTTCTTCTTCTTCTTCTTCTTCTTCTTCTTCGTCATCATCGTCGTCGTCGTCGTCGTCGTCGATCGCCCAGACAGTCCTGTCATATGAGCGCAGATGCATCATGCTGCCGTTATGCGCCTAAGTAAGAAAGGCCCAGCACTATGTCCGTCTTCGACTGAAAAAAAATATATGTGTAAGAAATTCTAGAACAAAGGCAGGAGAATGGACCAGTAAGGCAGAAAGAAAGATAGTAGATGACAGTAAGCAAAGGGAAAAAGCAGAGTCAAAGATAGTGACAGATTAGCTTTAGAGGAAGTTACAAGCACAGAACTTCCAGAATACTCAAGACAACATTATTATATATCTCACACACGATAAATTATTTTGTAGAATAATTTTGTATTTATATTTTATTATCAGTAATTAAGGAGGGGGAACTATTTGTACGAAAGAACACCACCCCACCACCCTCTCCTCCGGTATTTACACGGGGGAACATGTAAAAAACAATTGTACTTGTGTGTGTGTCTCTCTAACCTCTACAGATGCCATCGCTCAGTGTGTGCCTACTGTAGCACTTACCAGCGAGTAGCCTCCGACCACGACGAAGAGGAAAGCGAAACGGAAACCACAAGCGCAGTTTACCCTAAACCCTCAACGTATGCTTTCCCAGAACGGAAAGAGAGAGAACGAGAAGGAGAGAGTGAAGGAGGGAAGAGGTTGGAGGAGGATGCGGGAGGAGGAGGGGGGATGGAAGGAGGAGGAGAAAGAGCGGAGGAGGAGGGAGAGGAATTCTCGAGGAAAAGCAAAAGAGATGCGTTGTCGTCATCACTGCCTCCGGTAGTACTTCACAGGGTACGGACATTAATCCCGTGCATCTTATTTGTTCGTTTATTCGTTTTTATTTGCGAGCTCGGTCGTGTATGCTTTCATTCTGTATGTTATAGCTGTCTGTCTGTCAGTCTGTGTGTTTGCATGTCTGTCTTTCTGCGCGTATTTATATGGATGACAAACAAGCTGTCATAGGCCTACACTCTATACCATTCATTTGTATATTAACAGAATCATTTGTCCATTCATTCAATCATTCATTCATCTTTCCATCCATCCACCACAAAGGAAACAAAATAGCAACAAATCTATGCTTGAGTCAAGATTGTCCAAATTTAGTCGATCAAAAATGTGAATCTCACCCAACGTGACATAACAAAATTAATGTAGGATTAATACCATGCAGTTGAATGAGGTTCACAACCTCTTTAGCACGACTAATTTACACAAGGCTGCTCAAGTGGGTCTTTAGGTTTAAACGAATTTTATTCAGACATTAGCAGCTACAAAAAAGCATAGTAGGCCTACTCGAGTACAACAATGAAGCCAATGCTTGTAGCCTACTCAACAATGAGGCTTTATACTGAAAATTATCTGCCCCTGTCTCGTGCCCTGTGATGCGAACGCCACCTACTTAAGATTATCGCCCTTGCATGTCCGGAACTAGTAGTATATAGCCACATAAAAGTATCTGCTCCTGATTCGCCACCAGGGGGCATCGGCAGTTCGAGCCTAACATCAAGTTATAGCCCTTTCGTGTCGGCATTGACTAGTATAACGCCTCATTATATAGGTGCATGGAACAGGCTGCATTTCCTCCTTCACAACTGACGGGTCTTTAGATTGACGACTTGCTGGGTCGGTGCAGGTGTGTCGGAAGTGTGCCTCGGAGCTGGACGGGAAGCAGGCCTTGCCGTGCCGGTCGTGGACTCAGGAGTTCAGCAGCCTGAGGCAGTTCTTCAAGCAGGGCCGCCACGTGGGCACTCCCCTGGACCAGTCTCAGCACCTGCCGCCCAGAATGTGAGGCTCGGGACATGGGGATAGTAAGCTTTGGTGTAGACATTATACCGGTACACTGCATGCGCGTGCGCATAGATATACATAATCTTACTCGAGCACGTGCGCGCTAACTGAGAGATGGGGAGGGGTGGGAGTGGGGGGGGGGGGGCTGTAATTTAGAACCAAAATCAGTTTCCCGCGATTCCCACAAAACTGGTATTTAACGTTTACTATGTCCACGCTTGGTCTTAATTCACTGATTATACATCTGTATTGTTAAACATTCGGGACTTTCCTGGAGTTGCACTGCCTCCGGGCATTGCCTCCACGATCGTTCCCACCATCTTTATATCTACTAATGTCCCATATGTGTCTGTTTTGAGACCGGAGGACGTTAAACGGATTTTCATTACCGCTTGGTCACAAGTTGGTGTCAGTGGCTTAATCAAATGGCTTCCGCAGGCCAGCAGGAAGTTGTGACCGGTCGACCATAGTCCAATGGTCAAGTAAAACCAACACTCAGAGTTTTGGGGGGGTTTTCAGTGCAAATGGAAACCGTCTGACAGCCTGGTCATCAGTGAAAGACCACCATTTTTAATCGTAGAAGCCTTTCTCTACCATTATGAACACCAACCCCAACACCGAATAGGACATTGGGCAAAACCTTGTGCGTGAATTTTTTTTTTACTGTAGTCTCGGGTTTTTTTTACCATTTTAAACCCAACTTGTAGGCCTAGTTGCCTGTTCTACTCCCCGATGATCATTTCACGGAGATACGACCGAGGTATAATCAGCCTGAACACAACTGTTGCAGCCCTAAGCTGCCCCCGGCGTGTGAGAGCATCGGCCGCTCGTTCCTGGAGGAGTGCAAGAAGAACGTGAAGAACAAGAACCTCTTCCTCACCACCAGCGCCTCCTTCAACGCAGGCCTGCAGTACGCTCTGAAGGTGAACAAACACCTTTGCAGTTTCTTTGTTTGTTGGCTTACCCTGGCTAAAAGACACCAGGGACCATCCCTACAGCGTTACGGCTGTGTCAGACCAATTGGTTTAAACAAATCTTTATTCACTCACTCGGAAACGATCAAACAAAAAGACAATTAGAGCAACAACAAGCTCGAAGCTTATACCGTGCTCCTTAAATTAACATCATAATTGCACAATTGATTGAACAGATGGAGACTGCGTTTAAACCAATGTGAACTGTGAATACAATTGACATAGGCTAGAACACCAAGGCTACATCAAAATGATGTTATGCTCTGCATAGTTATGCAGGGGTTGTCTTTAGCCATGACAAGCTCCTAGCATAACATCATCATCAGCCTCCAAAATCCTCCGAAGTCGGAGTGTGACTACTCACGTGGCGGGGTAATAAAAAACGGTAGCACACGTAATGTTCTCATCCCTAGCTGGTGCATTTGTACCATAGTGTTCAGGTGCTTCGGCTGTTGTGATGATCCCTGGAGTCTTTAAGCCAGGGTACGACAACAACAACAACAGCGTCTGTACTACACAAAGTCTCTGACTTCGGAGATACAGGGTGTCTCCTAAAAAAAATGCAACCCACTAAATTTGTGATAAAAAAAAAAAAAATTGCAAGATATCGTTTCGATTTGTCGAGTTTGTAAAGAAGATTTAATGCATGAAAGATCACAACGATTTGTGTTTCCAAGACTTGTTTGTGTGCTCCAGAAATTAACAGTTTTCATGGTACCCCACTTTCAGAAGACGCCCTTTCTGAGGTCCTGAAACACTTTCACAGTGTCAATGTCTTCGTTTGCAATTTCAATGTATACGGTATCTGAACAAAGTTTTCATTCGTATGTGGGCTCAAAAAGTCAGGATATACACTACTGCCTAGCATTTATATTGTATGGGCAAAAAAAGCCAGTCGTTTTCCAGAAACAGACAATTTGTCGACAAATGAAAATTTCTGCTAAAGTGTTTTTAGCCCTAAAAAAGAACTTTTCTAAAAACAAAATGGGTTACCATGGAAACTTATTTTCTGGTGTTCTCTGAGGTATCTTGGAAGAAAAAACCTGTTGCAACCTTTCATGCATTAAATCTTCTTTATACACCTGAAAAATCAGAATGATAGCTTTAATATTGAAAACATTATTAACGATTTTGAGGGTTGCATTTTTGTAGTCACCCAATAGTCCTTGGACCTTCCTGGTTGTCCTGGTTCATGCATAAGATTTCCAAATTTAAGTTGAACACATCTATCTGCAAAAGCTTAATTATTTTTTCTTTGTTTACTGTTAAAAAAAGGGAAAACGCAGCATCTATTTTTTTGGTAATTGGCTTCTGTTCAACATCATTATATGTTAAAACAACTATTTCCACATGTTCAATATTTGCGTAACAGGGTCTTTGTCTCTATTTGTTCAATAGTCTGTATGAATGGTTGCTTTGTTCAAATTCGATTAAAGTGTAGTTAGTTTTTATAACTTTTCTTTTGTTGCCTTAAAAAACAGTAGCATAGTCGCTACATTTTGCCTTCGGAGAAAGAAAGAATATGCTTCATGAAAGATGCGCATGTTATTCCCCTGTATTTTCATTTTATTGATGTGTCCTTAGTCTGTATTAATGATTGGTTTATTCAAATTAGATTAAAGTGTAGTTAGTCTTTATAACTTTTCTTTCGTTGCCTTAAAAACAGTAGTATAGTCACCATGCTTTGCCTTCGAAGAAAGAAAGAATATGTTTCATGAAAGATGCGCACGTTATTCCCCTGGATGTTCATTTTATTGATGTGTCCTTCATTTCGTGCAGCCTCCGGACCAGAAACTGTGCACCACATGCGACAAGCTTCTGCGGTTTCCGGTGGAGCGCAAGACATGTGCACTGTGCGACAAGATCTTCTGCCGGAACTGCTCCTCCCGTGACCTTGCCCTTTCTGCCCCCGATAACCTTGACCCTGGGGATCCGGGTCACGAACTGGCGCAGATCAGTGCGAAAATTCTGTCCAAGGAAGAGGTAGGCTCTATATTTTAAAAAAAAATGAAAACACCCAAATGAAGAAAGAAAATGCTGAAGTTATTTGTATGCAAAAGAGTTAAAGCTACAGATGCGTTCTAATAAATCAAATAAACAAAAGCGTACATGCACAGTTTATAAACTGCCCTGACACGTAGGGTATAAGCGCACAGAAACACAGAAAGAGGGCTTGATAATATCTATATCAATGACAAATTTGGGACTTTCCTGGTAGTGCACTAGGCCTATACCTCCAGGAACGACCCACCATCTGTACATTTAAAAATGTTCCACATGTACATGTTGCAGGTCAGAGGACGTTAACCAAATTTTCAGAGAGAGGAGTGGGTGGTGAGGTGGAGAGTTAGAGAAAGAAAAAAAAATACATTTATGAATAGAAAGATGCTGCATTGAAGCCAATGTCAAGAAATTTCGTAACAACCACAATGTAACCTTTAGGGTCAATACATATATTTCCCCCCTGCATTCTTGTTTTAGCAGAAGAAACAGACAAACATAGCAGCAGCGGCAACAGAGAGAGGGCTGGGGGTGGTGGAGAGTTCGAGAAAGAAAGAGAAAGACTTATTATTAGCTTTGTGCTTAATTATGAATAGAAAGATGCTTCACTGAAGCCTTCTTCTTCGGCGTTCCCAGGCCATATGGCCATAATGGGTAAGGTAATATGTCCGGTTTTCAGTTTTCACTGGTCTCCCCGCTGCGTACAGCAGACACATTCCGATTTCGGAGGAGCTCAAAGGAGAAAAAATATTTAGAAGATTTTCTTTCTTTTTTAAAGGCAGGAGAATGGGCCGATATGTCAGAAAGATAGCAGATGGTAGAAAGCAAAGGGAAAAGGCAGAGTCAAAAAGAGTGGCAGATTAGAGGAAGTTACAAGCACAGAACTTCCAGAAGGTGGGGGAACTAATATTAGGCCTACAAAAGACCCCTGGTATCCCCACGGGGAACATTGAAGCCAATGTCAAGAATGTTCGTAACAGCCACAGTTTAACATGTAGGGTCAATACCAATTTTCCCTGCTTTTTTGTTTGTTTTTGTTTTGGTAACAGGCAGAAGAAATGGACAAACGCAGCAGCAGCAGCAACAGCCATTCGTCAACCGGAAACTGTTCGTCCCCCACGCACCGCTACCGCGCATGTCACACGTGCCGCGATCACGTGGCGCACGTGCTGAGGGTCATGACCTTCAACGACACGCTGAGTCACGTGCAGGCCGAGATGGTGGACCTGCAGGAACAGATCATGGCTGTCCTCGATGATGTAAGAGAACGGGTAAAGATGCAGATCAACACCCCCTGTCACAGTCCTGGTTCATTGCGTTCTTTCCGTCTTGCCTTTATCTTCTACTAGGGGGGAAGACGGGGTAAAAAGCCCATTGGCGGGTAAGAAGCCCATGCCAATTACCTCATGACATAAAGAAACTTTGCTAAACATTAACACTCGTCTCATGGGCAAAATATGACTGAAATTTGCTTTATTTCATGAGATAATTGGCATGGGCTTCTTACCCGCCCATGGGCTTTTTATCCCGTCTTACCCTGCTATTAAATGCATATTTTTAGGTGTGTAAATTATGGATGAAAATTAACGTTAATTGTAGAAAACGATAGAAGTTGAAGTGCTCAATCTTCAGTAACAAAAGAAACTGAAAACTGAAGAAAAATAAAAAGAACCGAGAAATGGAGCAGGGGGTGTTAATCTGCCTTTTTGCCAGAGAATGGATAGTTCTTCATCGTCGATCGCTCAGACAGGTTCCTGTCAAATGAGCGCAGATGCGCCATGCTGCCGTTATGCGCCTACCTAAGAAATAGCTAGGCCCAGCTATGTCCGTCTTCGGCTAGAGAAAACCTTTGTAATAGGTGTTTTTTTTATTAAGGAAGAAAGGCTTGAGAATGGACCAATAAAGGCAGAAAGATAAGTAGATGACAATAACTAAGCAAAGGGAACAAGCAGAGTTAAGCTCAGAGTTAGAGGAAATTACAAGCACAGAACTTCCAGAAGGTGGGGGAGTATTAAATGTGTACAAATGAAAAGGCCCCCGTGGGGGGAGGGGGAGGGGGTAAAATAAGACGTCAAGGCAGGTGGTTGAGGGTGGAGTGTGGGAGAGATGGGGATGCTGTATGTTAACTGCAATAAAATGATAGCGTAATCCGCCTCTGCAGAGCAAAATGTAATGTTCAAGATTGTTGTCTATATATAAGTATAAAAGGACGTGGTATGCATGTGCTTTGTGTGTGTGTGTGTGAACATGAGAGAGAGAGAGTGTGTGTGTGTGTGTGTGTGTGTGTGTGTGTGTGTGTATGTGTGTGTGTGCGCGCGTGCGTGTGCGTGCGTGCGTGCGTGTGCGTGCGCGCGTGCGCGCGTGTGTGTGTTTCCAAGAAAGAAAAGAAACGTCCACTGCGGTTTCAGATGAAAATTTATCATCTTCGCAAAATTCGCTTCCTTACTTCTTAACCTTGCTCTATCTAAACTTGAACTCAATTAGAGGCTGAGCAACATGTTGGTATGTGACAAAGACTGTGTACAGTACGCCTTATCACTCAGTATCGGTTTGAAGTGTTGTCAGACTGTGCAGATGTTTTGTTGGTATATTCCAACTCTCTGTCAGTGGTCTTTAAGGCTAATCTCAAAACGCACTTCTCTCAACGCTAATGCTTGTGATGGGTCTGCATGAATGAAGTGTGCGCGGATTAGATGGGAGGAGGGGAATGGGTAACTGAGTTTGTTAGTGTGTGTGTGAGTGTGTGTGTGTGTGTGTGTGTGTGCGCGCGCGCGCGTGTGTGTGTGTTTGTGCATGCGCGCATATGTGTGTGCGTTTGTGTGCGTTAATGGTGACGGTGGGAACGCGAGTGCGTCTGAGTATGTTCGATATGTATGATGTAATCTTGCATTGGAGTGAATTTTAGTTTTGTTAAGCGCCATGAGTAGTTCGTCTAGAATGTGCGCTCTATAAATGTCTTTATTACTTCTTAACCTTTTTTATTATTATTATTATTATTATTATATTGAAGACAGGCCTGAACTGTTTTGTTCGACAGCAGGACCTGCCCTCCCCAGGCCTCGGTATGACACGCTGGCCTTCAGTGCGTTCTGTGCACACCTACTCCTCTATGGAGGATGAACTCGTTGGAGAGGTCAGTCACTGGTTGCATTGTTATCACTCTTCACATATTTTGTTGGCTGGCCTGATTGTCACAAATGGCTTTAAAGACACACTGACCCACCACGATTAAGTCCCTTGTTTTTTTCTGGGTCTGTGACCCACATACAAATTCCCCCAACTTCAAATTGAGGCTGCTCTTTAAAATGATGTTTCGGTTTGAATTTGGGGGGCATTTATATGGGAGGCAGACCTGGTCAAAACAATATTTCTTTCCAGCTATAAGAGGGAAAAGACGTGAAACCCGTGATTTTGACACGTGATCTGGTGGGTCTTTAATTATAGGCTGATATGTTTCGCGTTTCTTTTGAAAGGGAGTATAATTATCATAAGACCTTATAACTTATTATTTTCTTAAAATAAAATAAAAAGCTTGACTTTTGCACTCCCAATTCTATAAGAACGCCATGGGATATATTGGAATGGAATGGAGGGCCTTGTGGCAGCGCAAAATGTTACAACGCGTCAAAATGTTACAACTGTAACAATTTGCGTGAGGTGCCCGTGTCCCCATGTTCAAATTGAGGCTGCTCTTTAAAATGATGTATCGCCTTGAATTTGGGGGGCATTTGTATGGGAGTGAGACCTGGTCAAAACAAGATTTATTTCCAGCTATAAGAGCAGGGAAAACACATGAAACCCGTGATTTTGACACGTGATCTGGTGGGTTAAATGTGCTCATACTGCAGGCGGTGAACCAGCGTGTGGCCCAGAAGTTGCTGGAGCGGTTCTTTCAGCTGTACCTGGAGCTGGAGAGACTTCAGCCTGAGACAGCCACCCAGCACGTGCTCTTCAAACACGTTAAGCAGGTGTGTGCGTGAGTGAGTGTGTGTGTGTGTGTGTGTGTGTGTGTGTGTGTGTGTGTGTGTGTGTGTGAGTGTGTGTGTGTGTGTGTGTGTGTGTGTGTGTGTGTGTGTGTGTGTGTGTGTGCGTGCGTGCGTGTGTGCGCGTGTGTGTGTTTCATTTAATGTCTATCCACTTCTCGTGATATTAGACGTGGGGAAAAAAGTTTATGTCAAGAATTTTCGTAACAACCACAGTTTAACATGTAGGATCAATACCACTTTTTCCTGCTTTTTTCTTGTTTTGTTTTTGTAACACTAACAGGCAAAAGAAATGGAGGACTAATATTACAAAACGCACACACACGCAGGCAAGTGGTTGCGTGCATGTGAATATGTGCATGTGTGTGTATATTAAAGTATGTGCATGCAGGTGTATGCACAATCAATATGAATGGATAGGAATGCACTGTAGAAGTAATAAATAAACCACACAAAAATAGGACTAAACCTCATAACAGCAAAAACAAAAATCCCCCCACATGGAAAACAAAACCCAACATTACCCCCACCCTCACCCCCTCACACACCCCGCCCCCACCCGGCCCACATCCGTCCGTCATCCAATAATAGCAATAGATGTGTGTGTGGTGTGCGCGCGCGCGCGCTTGCGTGGGTGTGTGATTGTTTGTGTGTATGTATGTGTGTGTAAGTGTATGTGTGTTGGCATGTGTGTGTGTTTGTTTGTGTGCGTGCTTGCGTGTGTCTGTCTCTTTCTCTTTGGCCTACCTCTCTGCCTGTCCATTTGTCTGTCGACAGAAATGGCTGAAGACACCAGCTATCATAGATGGATTCTTTTGCGAATTGCGTTGAGAATACACAACGCCCTCATGCATGCACGCGCGCGCACAGAGAGAGAGAGGGAGAGAGAGAGAGGCGCGAAATATGTTTTTGTTTTTGGATTTGAATCTAATTTTATAGCGATGTCTATTAATAGCTTACTGTGTTCTTATTTTTGAACATTATTGTTTCACTTATCGTGTCCCTATAAAAGGCCTGAAAAGACTGAATAAAGTTTGTATTGTTATTGTTACACAGATGCGCGCGCACGCACACAAGCACGGACATGCATGCATGCAACGGACAGACAAACAGACAGGCATTCACCGAGTAAGATTTCTTGTCTTTAGAGAGCCAAACGTGCAACAGCAACAAAAACGTGACTAGGGGAAGACGGGGTAAAAAGCGCATGGGCGGGTAAGAAGCCCACCCCAATTATCTCATGAAATGAAGCAAATTTCAGTCTCATTTTGCCCATGAGACGAGCGTTAATGTCTAGCATTCGTCTCATGGGCAAATTTGACTGAAATTTTCTTTATTTCATGAGATAATTGGGGTGGGCTTCTTACCCGCCCATGCGCTTTTTACCCCGTCTTCCCCTAGTCTCCCATTTTCTTATTCATTCATACAATGAAAACACCCGAACGCCCACTTTAAAACCGTAAATATTTCGAATTGTATTAATTCTTTGTCGTATACACCCAACCACGGACTGAACTATAAAACTTCCTAGCGTGCTACAAGTTGGAGAATTAATCATTAACCCTTTCACCGCCAATGTCGCATGTATGCACCACAATGGTTTAACACCCATGTCACTAAAAGGCATCAACCCAGGGCCTGTTATCCAAACACCCTATTTTCTTTACTTTCGGAGGTAAGGATAGACCTACTGTTAAAAATGTCACAGAAGAATGCGCAATATTGCAGATGTTTTTTCTCTTCTCAGTTAAGGTTAATGGTATTTCTAAGGCTGAAAAATGGCTGGCGGCGAAAGGGTTAAAACAATTCACCTTAAGTTGTGCACGCAGATATCGTAGAAAATGGCTCAACGTAAAAAGGAGATAGGAGTGGAAATAACGAGAACGAGAAGAAGAAGAGAGGCGATAAGGTAGAAGAGGGGAAGGGAGAGAGAGGGGGGGAGAGAGACAGACATGCATGCAGACACAGGGAGAGAGAGAAAGAGGTAACATTTTCTAATTCATTGTATCGCCCTTCAGACGATGTCAGCCTTTTACGTGTTGAGACGCTCAGCATCTTCCAAGCGATTCAACCGGCGAGAGTCCATCTCCTCTCTGCCCCCTTTCTCCCCCGTCTCCTGGAACTGACTCATGCAGCAGCCAGCATTTTCCGTCTGATTCTTCGACATTGTGGTGCATAGGCCGGCCCTATTATGGGTGGCGCTGCGTTCGCGACGATGCGCTCCCCGGGTGAGAGCAGCCCACATTTCACAGACTTGTCTCTGGTTGACTAGAATTTATTACCAAAATAATTTTCAAAAATCCCATATTAGTGCTTTTCATTATATCTTTGCCTTTCTTTATTTTGTGTGTGTTTTGATGGTTGTTTTTTGGTCTGTAATTTGGACCCAGTCTTGAGCCTCTTTCACTCGTAGTCGTAATTTCACTAGCATGTTCATTCTACAAGGAGTTTACAGGCTCTTTGGTGATTTGTTGTTGTTGATTTTCTTTCTTTAAAAAAATATTTTTGGTGATATTTTCAGCAATTAACTGATTAGTTAAAAGAAACCACTTTTGGGGGGTCTTCAATTACTTTACAAAGTGGATTTTGTTTTCGGTATATTTAACCTACATTAAGTGAATCGTTAAGAGTTTTGTTTGTTACACTTAATACAATACCATTCCTTTCTGTTTATGGATCAATAATATGCTTGCGGCTCGTTAAATGAGCCATGCATCAAGACATTATGATCTGTAATGGGTTTTGTGTGAGTTGGATTAGAACATCCCTCCATTCTGTTATTGGACGTATACCATTCCGTCAGTCAAATGTTCTCCCAATTGAACATGGACCATGCTTTGTTCCTTCTTTTTTAGTGCGGTTTCCTTTGGGTCAAGTTCTGCATTGTTGACATCTATTGACTTCATTCCACAGGAAGATGTCGCTTGTTATTGTTATGATTATTGCGTGCTGCGGCTTGCTTCTTGGGGATCGGCAGACACACATTTTCCAAATAAAAGAAAACGTGTTATAGTCGTCAGATCCTTGCATGTTTTGCTAATTAGGTTACATGGCTGGTTCTTTTCTATACTGTAGATAGATTTTTGTCATTTTTATTTTATTCAAGTGCTGAGTTGGTTGGTTTTTTCTGGGGGTGGGGGTGGGGTTACAAATACACACGAGGAAACTTTTTATCTTCTTGTTGAGGCGAGAGAACCCCACTTTTGGTAGGGCTTAGAACCCATCCAGTGCCTAGCTGATGAGACCCCCAAGGGTCGAAACAGCTATCCTAGGCTGGTTTCTGCCAAAGCCTCCCCTAACAAGGAGGAAAACCTACAGCAGAACTCTTTATGTTTTTATTCTCTCTTTTTCTGGAGAACATAGATCAAAATTCCAAGTTAATGTAACTGGTTTTGATTCTAAATGTTTGCTTCTAAAGACATTTGGACACAAAAGTATCAATATATTTTACAATAATCGCTATCCTTTTGTTTTGCTTGACTTACTATGAAGCTGGAGTATTTTTGACACATATTTGTATATATTATATGTTTTCAAGACATGTTATAAAGTGGTTGTTTGTACATTTTACCAGACAGTATTGTTTGTTCTATACGCCATTTTTACGCGTTTTAATGATTTTATGGTGAAGCGATTTGTAAATCAGTGTATCAAAAACACCACTACCACCGCTATTGAATAACAAAAACATGGTTAGTGTTTCTTTGTGTTATGCTTAACGCAATATTTTGTTAAGGTCTGTGTACACGTTAACAACTTGAATATTCACCAAATATCACCATTTCCCCATGGCAACACAGTGAGTTGTAAGTCATATTAAGAGTGGCCTTACACTGTGCATTTACATTTTACCGGCATATAATGTTTAATGTGTGTCTTTTAATGTCGAATCACAGGCGTAACCACAATGAATTTCTCTTTTGAGATAATAAAGTATTGTTGAGTTGAGTTGAGTATTGCCATGGGGACAGAGATTATTTTGTGAATATTGTTAACGTGTACACATACCTTTAGCACATCACACAGGCACGAGTTTCTTCTTCTCCTCTTTTTCTTGACGGGAATGTTTCTCCTTCGTGTATTAAGCTAATAATTTAGGTAGATATAGGGGACAACGGGGCAGGTCCGCCTACTTGTGAGCTTTTGAAGTTGTAACTGCCAAACAGTATTTGAAGTATAAACACCGTTTTTATACCAAGATTTAGATAAACGTGTGGGCAACATACCTGTGTAGAAACTTAAGTTGAAACGCAAGAGAGTTTTTTTGCACGCTACTCAAAGTACACCTACCCTAACTTACCTCACATTGATGCACAACTTTCAAATGTTCACAGGTTGTGGCAGGAAGAAAACACGTGGTTATCATATGCTCTAAATGGTTCCAGAGCAAAGGATATAGCAATAAAAAGGAAATGGCGGACCTGCCCCGGGGGCGGACCTGCCCCGGGGGCGGACCTGCCCCGGGGGCGGACCTGCCCCGTTGTCCCCTACAAGCTACCCATGTGAAAGTGTAACTGCTTCATAACCTCGGGAATACCAAGCTATGTCATGATGATGCATTACAAATGCCAAATATTATTGTTATGTTAGACTGTGTTGGTGATTATTCGTGGATTTTGGTGCATAAGGCCGGGTTCATATTAGACCATAAGTTCCGTACGGAAATCCTTAAATAAGTGTTAGGCCGTGTACACACATAAGCGGATATTCCATGCAGAAAACCGTGTGCAATCCATAAATAAGTGAAACAAAGAAGGGAAAAGATTTGCGCACGTGTCCGAATTTCCCCTATATGCGTAAACTTTTATCCTTCTTTCTTCCATTTATTTAGGGGGGTCCGTACGGAACTTACGCGTCTAATGTGAACCCGGCCTAAGAAAGAAGGATAAAAGTTTACGCATATTAGGGGACATTCGGACACGTGCGCAAATCTTTTCTCTTCTTTATTTCACTTATTTATGGATTGCGCACGGGTTTCCGCATGGAATATCCGCTTATGTGTGTACACGGCCTAAAGCTTGAAAGTCCAGAAATTACAATTATCCTACAGCACAAGGGTCGTTCTTGTGGGGGTAGGTGTGGAAATAGTTATGTTTTATGTCTGTGACTTTGTGTCACTGCGTATGTGGGGATGGGGTTGAGTGGGGGAAAGGTACTGGGTGCATGCGCACGCGCGCGCGTGTTTGTGTGTGGGTGCGCGCGCACGCGTGTGTGTGGAGCATATGTGTGTGTGTGTGCGTGTGTGTGTGTGTGTGTGTGTGTGCGAGTGAGAGAGCTTGTTTTATTCCATTCACCGCCAAAGTCGCATTTTAGCACCACAGTGATTTAACACCTATGTCACTAAAAGGCATCAAATTGGGGTATATTATCCAAAGACCCTATTGTCTTAGTTTTGGGGAAGTAAGGATAGACCTTATTTTATATATATGTCACAGAAGAATCCCCAAATACTGCAGATGGATTTTGTTCTCTACCCAGGTAATTTGAATGGACATTTTTGGCTGAAATATGGCTGGCGGTGAAAGGGTTAACAAGCAGATTGTGGGTGGATGCTTTTTTCCTTTGTGTTTCAGTGTGTATGTTGTTTCTGTCTCCATGTCTCTCTCTCTTAACTGTTCCGTGCTTTTTTTCTTTCTTCTTTCTCTTCTTTCCGTTTTTAACCCTTTCACCGCCAGCCATATTCCAGCCAAAAAATTCCATTAAATTTACCTGGGTAGAGAACAAAATCCATCTGCAGTATTGGGGGGGTTATTCTGTGACGTATATAAAATAAGGTCTATCCTTACTTCCCCAAACTAAGACAATAGGGTCTTTGGATAATAGACCCCAATTTGATGCTTTTTGGTGACATAGGTGTTAAATTACTGTGGTGCTAAAATGCGACTTTGGCGGTGAAAGGGTTAAACCTATCAATTGGACTTTCATTATAAGCGGCATTGTGAACATCATGTCTTTCGATGCTTTGCATTTGCAATGCGTTACGGTTTCTTTTCCAACTGTTAGTTTTTGTTTTTTGGTCGTTTAAAAAAAAAGCGAAGAAAAGGCGCTTTTGAAATGAGAATAAACAAGTCGATACACAGAGGCGTGCAAACAAACCAGTGTCACACAGGCACATGCACACACGCATGCACACGCATACACACACCCTCCCGCCCCGGCACATACATATGTACGCAAAACGTACACGCGCATGCTCAAACACACACACACATACATGGGTGTAACTCTTCCTGGTATACAAGGATTTCCTGTTTTTGAATTTTACCAGAACAGGAATTTACTTTTTTTTGTCAAACAAGATCTTTGTGTGTCTACTGTATTTTTCAAACACTTTAAAATAAGCATTTGTATAAATTGTGGAAAAAGCAAACTAAAATACCTTCATAAATCAATTTTTTCTTCAGCTGCAGGGGGACATTACCCCTAGACCCCGGCCTTTCAGGTTTGTTCATTTTGTGTAGTTGCACCCATGCATATACATGCATACCGCGCATATGCACACGCGCACAAACACACACTCGATCAGTCTTTCCTCGCCTCTTTTTCGAAGACGAAGCTTGTTCATATTTCCTCAGTGCTGCATATTTATGACGTACGAGGATGCTTGCGTTTCTTCTTTTTCTTCTGCGTTACCAGGCCATAAGGCCACAATGGCGACGAAAATGGTGTTTTACGTCCTCTTGGTCTGAATCAGACATATGGGACATTTGTAAATACAAATATGGTGGGAACAATACTGGAGGCAATGCCCGGAGGCAGTACGAAACCAGTAAAGTCCCGATTTTTTAAAATTAATGCAGATAGCTGTGTACGCGGTTAAACCTCAGCGGCTATGGCACCGCCACAAGTATTGTTATGATGCAAGGCCACAATGGGTACGTATGTGTCCGTTTTCTAGCTTTCACTGGTGTCCTCGCTGCACTGATTCAGCCGACACATTCCGATTTCGGAGGCGCTCGATCAAAGGAGAAAACAATATGGAAGATTTTTTGTGGGAAAAAAGGCAGGAGAATGGAAAGATTTTTTGTGGGAAAAAAGGCAGGAGAAAGGGCCAAAATGTCAGAAAGATAGTAGATGACACAAAGCAAGGAAAAAGGCAGAGTGAAAGAGAGATTAGAGGAAGTTACAAGCACAGAAGGTGGAGGAACTATTTGTACAGAAGACCCCCCGGTATGCCCACGAGAGACGCTTTGACGCTTTATTGTCAATACATATGTCAATACCAAAAGTTTCATGACAAGTGGGAGAGGTAATAGATTAACAGAGAAAGAGAGAGTAATCTACACAGAGAGAGAGAGAGAGAAATCTGTGAACACATGTGCATAATAAATTATGTGTGAATGTTCATATTTGTTTGGAATGTATACGTTTCCATATTTTTTATTCTTTTAATAAGATCCTGTAGTGTTGGTATTTCTATGTGCTTCCTGGTTTATTTGTTAATAGTATTAGGTGAATAAAAAACACACCCAGATTCATACAATTATGACCAGGGACCACCAAAACCAAAAGTGTACATTGTGTTCCTTTAATGCATGACATCGACAGTGCTGTAATAAAGGCTAAAACTGACCAAAATGATTCAAATGTTTGCTATGTAAACATAACGTTGTCATTGTCATAAATGGTGTGCTTGCTTGGAGATGTTGTGTCTGTTCAACTTTCTCTCTCTCACTCTGTATGTGTATGTACGTGCACGCACACATGCATGCAAGTGTGAAAACTAGTGTGTACATGCATACAGAGAGAGAGAGAGAGAGAGAGAGAGAGATGAATTTATGGCTGTTGGTCTGGATTACCACTTTTCCCACCGGACTTTCCCACAGGGATTTTTCCTACCCGGACTTTTTACATCCAATAATACATCTATTTTTTGCGTGCCAGTCAGTCGTTTCCGACCATGACTGCCAGATAGCAGAGGGGACAGATGCTGTTCCGGCAGACTGGGCTAGAATTTGTTTATAGTGGAGACCAGGGTACATCCCCACACGCTGAGCGCTGATCAACTTTTACTTCCCAAGTTCGTTTGATATGTTTCACAGTATAGATATATACTGAAGAATTCATAATTATACAGTTTCAAGTGTTTGCACACTTGCACTGAGAGAGAGAGAGACAGAGACAGACAGAGGGAGGGAGGGAGAGAGAAGAAAACAGACAGAGAGAGTGAGCATGCACGCATGTGTTTGTGGTCATTCTTTAATGTTATTTACATTACTTAGTTTTAGTGTTAATTATTTAGCTTTAATGCTTGGTTACGTGATCATCTTTTTACTTTACATTTATTTCTTTTAAAGTTCCTTTTAAAACAATAAACCATTTGATTGATTGATTGATTGATTGACAGAGAGAGAGAGAGAGAGATGCAAAAAGTCCGGGTATGAAAAGACCTAGGGTGGGAAAAGCCCGGGTGTAGACTGAGTGCATTAATAAATTCATGCAAATGCGCTTTTGTTTTTAATGGCGCTCCACACATACATGCTCACTCAACACACACATACATGCAAAACACACCCTCAACACACAAACACCACAGGCACTCCCACAGACACACACATACATGCAAAACACACCCTCAACACACAAACACCACAGGCACTCCCACAGACACACACACACAGAGAAACAAACACATCACACAATCAAACAAACACAATCTACCACTCATGTTTCTAACTCAGGTAGTAAGGTACAATGTACTGGGACATTTTATTCTGATCAAAACAGTATTGAAAAAGAAAACGAGAAACATTACAAAGATTCACATATAACAGAAAATCGACACATTCGTGACTGGTGGGAGTAGAACAAAAAATTCAAACACTACACTTTGTTATATTTCCAATAATTAATAACTTAAAAAAACATGCATTCAAGAATAACTCTTCTCCTTTTTTGTTTTACCCTAGTATCTTCCAACTTTCAAACTCGTCAAATAAAATCCATTTAGAAGGATAGAAAAGCTGTAGAAAGATCAAGTCAAGTCAAGTCAAGAATACTTTATTATTTCACTTAGAATGAGAAATTTGGTTGCAGGTGTTGGACAAACACAACAGATATAAATATGAGAGCAAGCTTTTTAAAAATAATAAAAAATATTTAAATAAATACTGGACGGATCAGATACAATGGTTCATGACTATGATTAATTTTCTCAATCCATGCGCTAAAAACATCAGGAGACAAGGACGGATTGAAAAGTATACACAATGTACAATCAAATACTCTTAATATAAAAAAAACAAAAAACAAAGAGAAACTAACAAATCACAGATAAAATGAATAAATACAATATCACAAATCTTGTTCCCATATGTACCATTTGTGTAACATTCAATGAACAATCCAAATTTCAGAAAAAGTCAACCTTGATATGCATGATTTATGTTAACTCCAGCTGAAAATGCCTTTTTACGTAAAGTCCTCCACATATTTACATAGGACAAATCAAATCGAATTCTTGATAGTTTTGTGGTATTTTTTACATTTCTACTAAATATCAAGAATCCATGTAAAAAAATGAAATCTCGGAGTATCTTAAATGAAAGGTTTGTTTCACCAATGATTAGAAAATAACTGAAGATGCAGCTTTACTGACAATGAGTCTCCTGTCGTGTACATTTGTCACTCATTTCTTTCCGTAGATTGAATCTCTAATCATTTATAAAGTGAAAAGCTTTTCTTGCTGCAAAAATTGGCCAGATAATATTGTACTGTTGCTGATCATTTACAGAAAAAACAACAGTTGTATGACTTTCAAGTCATCATCTTCACCACACACACACACACACACTCTCTCTCTCTTTCTCTCTTATTAACTCACACACAAATTACTACATTTAATACCACAATCACATAACAAAAATAAAGTCCAAACACATCTTTTTTAATGAAAAAAAACATGTACATATACCCACACAACAAAAACAAAATGTTGAAAAAAAACCTAAGAATATAAAACATCACAGTTGATATGTCAGAGTTTCTTGTTGTTCGCTTGTGGTCTTTTTTCACAACAGCAGTCTATGAGACAATGCAGATACACGCAAACATAACAAAACACATTAACAAAGGTCCAATGACACAAAATGTTCAAATAGTCAAACTTCTATTATAAGACTGAATTTTCAGGCACAGGTATCTTACTATATAATTTATGTATAAAACCGACCTCCATTATAAGACCCAATTTAAGATAACAAATTTCCGGACTTTTTTTAATAGAGGTTTGACTGTACCAAGTCATTGTAGAAACCAAAAACAACATGAACATTCCAGAGTGGGAAAGCATCTGTGCCAAAGTATGTCGTTGTTCTCCCTTTCCTAACTGCAGTCTATGAAACAGTAGACCTGATCCAGACGCTTTGTCAGAAACGATGACAGAGTTATCGGCGTCCTGTCACGCTCCCTCGGCTTCTGACACTGCCAGTGGAGGAGGCTGGAGATGCCGGAACTATGGGAGAGAGAAAAAAATATATATATTGACAGAAAATCACACATAACTTCCATTTCCAATTGCTACACATGAACCCTAACCTCTTGCCTGCCAGGTCCTTGTCTAATAATAGCAATGATGATGTGATAACTTGAACTGGAATGCAGTCTTACTTTTAAAACAGTCCAGAGCTACCTGTAAAATGCGGACTATAAGCCGCTACTTTTTTCCTCAACTTTGGCTCATGCGGCTTATAGACTGATGCGGCTTATCTGTGGATTTTTTTTCCATTCTACATTTATCAGTATGATTAAATCTGTTTCTGGCCACATTGTTCAACCTATTTTGAGCTTCTTTAGACTCAAAACTGGTTTGGGTGACCAGTAGATTAAAATCTCATGTTCAAAGTGTCTGAGAACATTAAATACTCGCGTTCTGATAGGAGAATTTCTATATTTGTGTTGGTTTGTGCACATACAATTTTCTATGCGGCTTATAATCACAACCAGGTACCCAAGTCCCAGTCAGTCACATACACACACGCGCAAAACTATTAGTCTCATACTCAACAAATTGACCAAAGTCACTCCTGTGACAGTCACTTACTGTCGGCTCCGACCTGCACGGGCGTGGCCATGCCGCGGGCGGACCCGGAGCTCTTGACGCTGGAGGCAGGACTGCTGCGGGAGGACGACAAGCTGCTGCGGGCACTGCCCGGTATGCCCGACGGCACCAGAGAGGGCAGGTTGGCCTGGGCATGGACAGTACAGGGGCATGCGTTAACGGCAGGAGAACAATTTCTAATTTTTGTTCACTCTTCTAGGAAGTATGCTCTCTCATCAATACTGTTGGGGTTATGGGATCTGACGACATCTCAAATGCCTATTATTACCTCCCTTTGCATCCCCCAAAGAGCATTACTAAAGAACAATTTCAAAAAACAATAAATCTGGAGAAACTCTAGGGAAACGGAAAGAACAATAACTCTGAAGATTGTGTTTTAACCATAGCAAGGGAACCACAGAGGCAGCACGTTCGCTTCCTGTCAAGTAAACCTGAGTTCGAATCTGGGTACAGGGGATTTTTCCTCTCACTTTGCACTAGGCCTTGCAGTCTGAACGTGGAGTCCTTCGGATGAGACGATAGGCTGAGGTCCCGTGTGCTCATGCACTTAGCACACGTTAAACCCAGTGGCAACGAAAAAGTTGTCATTTGGTCAAAATTTACCCCCTCCCTTCCTTCCTCATCAGTCACACACACAACAACATTTTTTTTAAATTGGTTGGCGCGCCTCTGGCTGCGATGCGCTCTCCGGGTGGGAGCAACCCGAATTTCACAGAGACGCCTCCGTGACTATAAAGTACCTTATCTAACCTAACCAAACCATATACCAACATCCAGATGAAAACTATGCCATTCAGGTGACCATTTGCCAGAGTTATAATTACATTGACTCTTCCAGCACCATGTATTTTTTGACGTTCTTGGTTATCCGCTGCATCTCAACCGACAAGAGGGGGGAGTACATGTCCCTATTTTTTCGAGTGCGCATGCATTGCTTTAAAAACAACATCAGCTGACATAATCTCTGAAAATAGACAAACACAGGGCAGGGCACTTGGCAGCGAGTGCCTTTGCAAATGTGTTCGCCCATGGTGCTAGAAGAACTAAGGGCGTTTGGTGTCTTTTATTATTAGCCGGGAAAGATTTTTTTTTTTAGTTGTTTCACTCTTAGTTAAGTATTGTTATGGAATTTTTTTCAGAAAGGAAAGTGTTTGTGTGTGTGCGTGTATGTGTGTGTATGTGCATGTGTGTGTGTGTGTATGTGTGTTTGTGTGTGTGTGTAAACAAAAAAACTATGAGCTGGCTTTTATGTAAATGAGCTATTATTAGAACTACAAACTGAGTTTCAAATTCCATAAAACTTTAAAAATAACTCATTTGACAATAACATTTTAAAACTTGAATGAAATACAGTAAATATTCAAAAATGTTATAGCAATTTTACTTTCAGCATTTCATAGTTATGCTCAGCGCTGTCTGCACAGCTGGGTCAGGGTAGATAAATGCTGCATCACAGATGGAGGAAAATGTGGTCAAGCAAACTTTACAGATAACTGCTGGGAATATACAACAACAACATACAGTATTTATACAGTGCTGAATCTTGATAGAAATCAAATCAAAGCGCACACACACACGTTAGCATTCATAACGCATTCAAACAAACAAAAATGCAATACAAAGCGAACACACACGTATGACATAAATGGTATACAGCAGAAACAGACCTAAAGGCAAGAGAGAGAAGAGAAAGAGAGTGGAGCCTCAATGACAGGGGAACAGGTGGTTTTTGAGGTTGGATTTGAAAGCAGAGGGTCAGTCGCTGACAGAGGGAAGTTTGTTCCAAGATGTCGGTCCTGAGACAGCAAAAGAGCGCCGACCAACAGTTGAAAGCTTATGCCTAGGGATCTGGAGAGAAAGAGGGTCAGAAACTGAATGTAAAGCGCGAGCTGGCGTATAAATGGAAATATTGTAGCAGAGGTAAGATGGAGCAGCTTTATGGATTAATTTATAGCAAAGGGTGTTTAATTTATACTCAATTCTGTCTGCGACAGGAAGCCAGTGCAAAGAACGGAGAAGAGGGCTAACATGATCAAACTTTATCTTCCTAAGGACAAGACGAGCAGCTGTGTTTCGAATACGCTGGAGACAAGATAGAGAAGTTACCTGTGAGAAGTACATGTTGACGGCCTCGCCCATCTCCGGGTGCTGGTTGACGGCCTCGCTGATCTGCTTCATGATGCTCTTGTTGAACTCACGCAGCTCACGGATCTCAAAGTCACGCTAGGAAAACATATTACAACAAAAATACACCTCAACGTGACCAAATCCAAGAGGAAAATAGTTATTACCATATTTTTCCGACTGTAAGACACACCTTTGTATAAGGCGCACCCCCCAAATTTTAGATTTTGTTACTACATTTTCTTACTATTTCATCAGTCACATTATAAGGCGCAGGGGTCTGAGTCTTTGAAAAACTATCGCCTTATAATCCAAAAAATACGGTATGCTCTTTGTGTGTTACTGAGAAGAAAAAAAAGAAACATTTCACTAAACTTTTGTATCCAAATGTCTATCAATGTGAACATCAGAAACAAAATCAGTTAATTCTATCTTTGTGTTTTGATCCATGTCCTAAAACAAAAACAAAACAAAGTAAAATAAAATTAAGAGTGCTGAGAAAAAGAGAAAGAGAAATGTGTGTGTGTGTGGGAGGGGGGGTGTTTACGGAGGCTCAAGCTTGCACACTCTGTCTATTATTTTAAAGCATTCTTTTCTGATGATTTTGAGCTCTTCATAAAAAAAATTCATTTCTCAAGTATTAGAAAGAATTCACACACACACACACACACACACACACACACACTGTACCTCCTCAGGAGTCTCATCCTTGGTTTTCTTGGCAGAGCGGAGTTCGCGTGAGTAGCGAGCATTCTGGGGGGAAAAAAACACATGCAAACTACTCAGTACTACATAACAACTCACTTCCTAGAAATTGTTTACCATGGCAACAGGAACTTTTCTGAAATTTTTAAAAACTCGAGAAAAAAAAGATTATATGAGTATATTCTTTTCTACTTGCGCGTTAACACAGATGCACACAGACACACTCAGTCACAAAGAGATATAGACATGACCACACGCAAACATGCACACACACACACACAACAACAACAACATACAGTATTTATATGGTGCTAAATCTTGATAGAAATCAAATCGAAGCGCACACACACATCAAACATTCATAACGCATTCAAACAAAGACGCTATACAAAGACGAAGAAGATAACACACACACACATACGTTTGAGAAATAGACCTAAAGGCAAGAAAGAGAAGGGAAAGAGAGAATGAGCTTCAATGACGGGGAAACAGGTGGGTTTTGAGGTTTGATTTAAAAGCAGAGAGTGTCAGTCGCTGACGGAGGGAGAGAGGAAGTTTGTTTCAGGAGATTGGTCCTGAAACAGCAAAAGAGCGCCGACCAACAGTTGAAAGCTTATACCTAGGGATCTGGAGAGACAGAGGGTCAGAAACTGAACGTCTCACACACACACACACACACACACACACACACACACACACACAAACCTGCTTAGCCGCACGCTCCAATTTGGTTCTTTGATCCTCCAGTTCCTTGTTGAGTTGTAGGACTTTGTTCTGTGCACAAAAATAAAGAAAAGAAGGAAGAAAGAAAGGAAAGAATGTAGAAAGGAAGAAAGAAATAAGGAATGAAAGAAAGAACCAACAATGAAACAATGGGACACACTCTAAAGAACCAACAATGAAACAATGGGACACACTCTAAAGAACAATGAAACAAACACATGAAACAATGGGACACACTCTAAAGAACAATGAAACAAACAATGAAACAATGAAACAATGGACACACTCTAAAGAACCAACAATGAAACAATGGGACACACTCTAAAGAACCAACAATGAAACAATGGGACACACTCTAAAGACTCTAAAGAACCAACAATGAAACAATGGGACACACTCTAAAGAACCAACAATGAAACAATGGGACACACTCTAAAGAACCAACAATGAAACAATGGGACACACTCTAAAGAACCAACAATGAAACAGACACACTCTAAAGAACCAACAATGAAACACACTCTAAAGAACCAACAATGAAACAATGGGACACACTCTAAAGAACCAACAATGAAACAATGGGACACACTCTAAAGAACCAACAATGAAACAATGGGACACACTCTAAAGAACCAACAATGAAACAATGGGACACACTCTAAAGAACCAACAATGAAACAATGGGACACACTCTAAAGAACAATGAAACAATGGGACACACTCTAAAGAACCAACAATGAAACAATGGGACACACTCTAAAGAACCAACAATGAAACAATGGGACACACTCTAAAGAACCAACAATGAAACAATGGGACACACTCTAAAGAACCAACAATGAAACAATGGGACACACTCTAAAGAACCAACTGAAACAATGGGACACACTCTAAAGAACCAACAATGAAACAATGGGACACACTCTAAAGAACCAACAATGAAACAATGGAACCAACAATGACACACTCTAAAGAACCAACAATGAAACAATGGGACACACTCTAAAGAACCAACAATGAAACAATGGGACACACTCTAAAGAACCAACAATGAAACAATGGGACACACTCTAAAGAACCAACAATGAAACAATGGGACACACTCTAAAGAACCAACAATGAAACAATGGGACACACTCTAAAGAACCAACAATGAAACAATGGGACACACTCTAAAGAACCAACAATGAAACAATGGGACACACTCTAAAGAACCAACAATGAAACAATGGGACACACTCTAAAGAACCAACAATGAAACAATGGGACACACTCTAAAGAACCAACAATGAAACAATGGGACACACTCTAAAGAACCAACAATGAAACAATCCAACAATGAAACAATGGGACACACTCTAAAGAACCAACAATGAAACAATGGGACACACTCTAAAGATCCGGAAAAGAATGAAATTGTACATCTTTGAAAAAATAGCACAAGTTCAGGTCCTTAAAGACCCCGCACGTCACATGTCAAAATCACGGTTTTCACATGTTTTCCCTCTTATAGCTAGTAAGGAATCTTAAGAAATCTTCCTAGCATAAGAGGGAATATGGCACATGACGTGCGGGGTCTTTAAGGTTGCTGTACACATTAACAATATTCACACAATATCACTATTTCCCCATGGCAACACAGTGAGTTGTAAGTCATATTATGAGTGGCCCAACTCTTGTGTTGCTATGGGGAAATAGAGATATTTTGTGAATATGTTAACATGTAGAGACCGTTAACAAGTGACCTATCGTATTATTTATCATATATTTAAAAAATCGTGTATTTTCTGGTATTGCAGTATCTCCAGGATTGACCCACTGTCTTACATATATAAATGTCCCATATGTACCTGTCCCAAGTCAAACACATTTTACCCCCAAGTTGATGTCCGGTGGGCAACCACTGTTGCACGTAAACGCAAATCAACATTTAAAAATGGTCATGAGCATTACAGATTTAGTTTTCTTATTCAATGCTTCACCAGAAGCTCTCAACTACATTTTGTATTTGTTTTCAATTTTTTGCATAAAACTACATTTGTAATCATTTTGATTTTTGCAATAAAGTCAGCGACATCCAGTCTCCACAGCGTGCATAAGCTTTATTTTCGCATTTCATTTATACCAGTATTTTAATTTTTTAAATCTGGGTCTTTCTTGGTATTGCAGTACCTCCAAGATCGACCCACAATCTTTACATATATAAATGTCCTATATGTACCTGTACCAGGTCGGAAGACGTTAAACTAATTTTTTTCCTTTTAACTCACTCGGGACGAATGAGCCGGCTCCGGCTCGTGAGAGTTTCCAAGAGGTTTTGATTTCTGGCGTGCAACCAGCCTTCAAGTGCGACGTCATAACCTACTTTCAGTTTGCTTTGACCTTGCCTTTCTTGAAATCAAACAATCATTGCAGAGTTTACATTCTGGTTTGGTTGTAGAGGGGGGTCAAAGATCGGAATGTGAAATTTTCCTTCTTTCTATGTGTTAGCTGTTTTCGTCAATAGGAGGCAAACGACGAAGGTATGGAATCTGATATTTTACGATCGTTTAGTGCATGGTGTTAGTAATCTAATCTGAAAATTCCAGTCCATAACTTTTTTGTGGTGATGTGTTTTCAGACCTAGTCAAATGGCACATCCGAAATGGTTGTAAGGGGAAACAACTGGACAGTGCCAAGAGAGTTAATTTATACCACTACCAATGAAAACACTGCACATGATAAAGTATGTATGCTGGGATATGAAGTCTTCTTTATTAAATCTCTTTTCCTACCCCTCTCTCCCTCTCCCCTCCCGTCCCTACCTCCCCTTCTGAATTTATTAATGAAATTAAAACATTCTCTCAATCCTGAAATGACACGTTTCAATGTTCTCTGAATCTTCCCAATCCTGAACGCTGAAGTGACGACCACATTAATTACAAATCAATTGCAATTTGAGCGTGTGTTGTCTATACAGGATGATGGGGATAATTGCATGTCTATCGTCTTGTCTTAATCTGTTATCAATCTTGGGAGAAATGTTTGATTTTATAATACTGTAGATCCGGATGACAAGATGGCCAACCCTGAAGACCCTTTCTATCAGCTTTTTCAATCCTGATTTCAGGAGCATGCCTGAACTACTTGCACCCATGTGAACTATGCAAATAGACCAGTGGTAGGTAAGCATGAGTGAGGGTGTTACCTTTTTCTCCTCGATCATGGCGACGTAGGCATCTTCGTCTCGGTTCAGATTGTCCAGAGTGGTGCTCATTGTCTGTGGGCAAAACAAAAGCATGTATATTTACAGTGCGTATGCATACAGGCATGCACATGCTTACATACACACACACATACAAGCAGGCATGAGTACACACACACACCTGGGTACAGGGGATTTTTCCTCACTCTGCACTAGGCCTTACGGTCTGAACATGGAGTCTTTCCGAGACAATAAATCAAGGTCCCATGTGCCCATGCACTTAGCACATGTTAAACCCAGTGGCAATGAAAAAGTTGTCATTTCGTCAAAATTTACCCTCCCCCTTCCTTCCTCATCAGTCACACAAAAATCGCATGCCTGGCTAAAAAAATTTAAAAAGCGTGACGCGCCTCTGGCTGCGACGCGCTCTCCAGGTGGAACAACCCAAATTTCACAGACGCCTCTGTGACTATAAAGTACCAAATACCAAACACACACACACATTTTCAGGCTGTAATAAAAGTTCACAACAGTACTCTTTATAAATATCATACATGAATCATCATATAGATCAAACCATGAACAATATAATCAGCCATACACAATATCTTTAATTAGATTTTTTTTGTGTGTGTGTGTGGCTTATACTTAATGTAGTTAGTATTTATACCATGTGCATAGAGCTTATTCATCGCTGTTTTGTTTGTTTTTTCCTGCTCATTGTAAATAATGTAAACCTATTTTGTTCTTTACATCTATTATGATCTGTGTTTCTATCTTTTCATATATAATCAGTGTTTATGTACAATGCTTTGTTTATTTTATTTTATTTTTCTTGTGTGTACGTGTAGGCATTACTCATTGTTTGTAGTGTTTATCTCAATGTTAATGTACAGCGCTCTGAGCTCCCTGCAAAGGCAGTAGAGCGCTTTATAAATGTCCAGAATTATTATTATGATTATTACATTGGGTGTCACCCCCTTTTTTTTTTAGCCCCAATATTTTGTTTCTTACTAGTTTGTGTGATTTTGTCATTCTGTTTGCACTCACATGCAGGTCTTCCTGCAGCTGTCTGATCTGTCGTCTCTTGTACTTGTCCACTGTTTGTTATTTGTCATTGTAGGTGTCTGTGTGTTTGTTTGTCCATTGCATGTTTGTGTATTTGTCCTGCACTCACATGCAGGTCCTCCTGCAGCTCTCTGATCTGTCGTCTCTTGTACTTGTCCACTGTTTGTTATTTGTCATTGTAGGTGTCTGTGTGTTTGTTTGTCCATTGCATGTTTGTATATTTGTCCTGCACTCACATGCAGGTCCTCCTGCAGCTGTCTGATCTGTCGTCTCTTGTACTTGTCCACTGTTTGTTATTTGTCATTGTAGATGTCTGTGTTTTTGTTTGTCCATTGCATGTTTGTGTATTTGTCCTGCACTCACATGCAGGTCCTCCTGCAGCTGTCTGATCTGTCGTCTCTTGTACTTGTCCACTGTTTGTTATTTGTCATTGTAGATGTCTGTGTTTTTGTTTGTCCATTGCATGTTTGTGTATTTGTCCTGCACTCACATGCAGGTCCTCCTGCAGCTCTCTGATCTGTCGTCTCTTGTACTTGTACTTGTCCATCACGGCTCTCATCTGCTCCTCTAGCTGCTGCTTCTCATCCATTTCGTCACCTGAATAACAGTCATCATCATCATCATTACTGAGAGCTGGTGAGTCTATGAGGGCTGTCAGTTTTCTATGCTAAGCTACAATCTATAGGATCTATGTCCCTTTGCATTTCCCTAACAACAGTAACAAAGAACAATTTCAAGGAACAATAACTCAGGAGAAACTCTAGGGAAACACAAGACATTAACTCTGGGGGTTATGCCCCAACCCATTCCCACAGCTCAGTATTTTCATGGCCAAGGTTTAGCTTTTGATTTCCATGCAGTTGCCTGGTTAAATTCACTGTGAGGTCATTTTTGTCAAGTGATAGGATAATCAGAGAGACTTTAATGGGATAACTGCGAATCTGACTTTTGGGAAGAATTACAAAAGCTTAACAATAGAAAGAAAGTGTGGACAAAAGCATTGAACTGATTACATTCATGCAGTTGACTGGCTACATTTACTGATGGTCATTTTGTTAAGCTGATAGGATAACTACGAATCTCAGATTTGGGGGAAGAATTACAAATGCTTAACAACAAAACAAAAAACCCAGTGATGACTGACTGGTCTCCGTGATCTTGTTGAAGGACTTGCGGTACTGCTCGTTGCGGCCGTTCATCAGCTTGAGGGTGTTCTCCAGGGCGCGGATCTCCTTCTCCGCCTTGCGGATGCGTGCGTCCAGGTCGTCCCCTTCCCTCTGCAGCTCCTCCTTCTCCTGGGCCGCCTGGTGACACACAACGCATCCAGCAATTTCTTTAAAACAAAGGTGCTTTTTCTCCGTGTCTGGAACACTCGTTAACAGCATCATCCAGTTCTGGATAGTGTAGAGTGGCACAGTGGTAGCGCGTTCGCTTCGTGTCAAGTAAACCGGAGTTCAAACCTGGGCAAAGGAAATTTGTCCTCTCACTTTGCACTAGGCCTTGCGGGTCTGAATGTGGAGTCTTTCGGATGAAGAAACGAATGTATCCATGCACTAGCACATGTCTTCAAAAACAATAGTCATTTGGTTTTTTTTCCTCATCAGTCACACAAAAATCGCATCACCACTGGTTGGCGCACCTCTGGCTGCGACGCGCTCTCCAAGTGGGAGCAACCCGAATTTCACAGAGACGCCTTTATTGTACCTAACCTAACCTAACTCTTATATCCAAATATGTTATTTTGTATTTGGGGTGCCTGGGAAGAAACAATGTATCCAATAATGTCTTCAAAACAATAGTGCTTTTGTTATGTCTGGAATGCTCTTATACTCAGTCACATTATATGTATTCGTGTGTTACTTATGTTAACACACGAATGTTACTTTCTTTTCTTTTTTTTAAACAAACTTACTATGTCCACACTGTTTTTGTTTTAAGGCAGTTTCCTTTGACTGTTAAACTGGACTGCAAATGTTAAAATTAAAGCAAAATGTGGATAATTAACCTTCATTTATCTACTAAGTGGTACAACCCACACATGGCTGGTGACATTTCAAGAGACTTAACCATCGTCACAAAATTCATTGAACCCTTGACTGCCAGAGAAAATTAGAGAAAATTTCATTTTAAAAATCATGACGCAAAAAAAGAGGACTGATACAAGTGATAGAGCCCAATCTGGCAAAATGGTCTGGGGATATAACCCTCATGATTGCGTGAACCCATATACCAGTGGATCGCCCGCTAGCGCCCGGTAAAAAATTGCGGTCCGTTACCACGAAGCGTCCACTAGCGCCCAATTTGCATTTGCCGACTATGGCCACAGACTGTAATGTTTACATGCATGAGAATCTGGAAGTGCAAGACTTGCATATCTGCCACTTCCTATGCTGCCGTTTGCTGTGTCAAAGTTGATAGAGTTTTCACAAAGTTATGACTTTTTGAAGTCAGCAATAAAAAATTTAGTTGTCCGATCTTTGCAAGGGATATTGTTTTGCTCAGTATTATGACACATAGCAGTAGTAGACTGAATATTCAGTTATCTGGTTCCAAATTGGGAGTCTTCTTGATTGATTTTTGACATCTTTATTTTTCTTCTTCTTTTTTTTTTTGCACATTCATTTTTGCCGTCAAGTGATGATTTAAAAAAAAAAGTAAACGTTACCATGAATTTGAAATTAGTGTTTCTTGGATACTTTTTCAGAGCATCAAGAATATAATAGAAATAATTCAATACATTTACAGACTGAAATTATATCTTTAATTATTTAAAAAAAAATTACCTAGTGTAGTGCATTGCGCAAGTTATTTCCCTTGACATGGGATTTCATAGCAAGGTTAACATCGGGCAGGTTGGGGGTAAGTGGGTTAAGGCAAAAAGCAGCATACCAGAGTTCTTTCCTTTCATCCGATGACATTGTATGGCAAGTCAAGGGGTCAAGTTCATAATCTTATAAAACTATCACATACCTTGATGACGTAGTAGGCCTGTGACTTCTCTTCCTCCCCCTCAGGGGGCGCCATAGACACCATCAGGATCTCGTACCTGTCAAGGCACAGCATCAAAGTTCATTTGCATACAGCTTCACATCACCTTTCTGCTCTACAGCAGATTTACTATATGTGACCCAGCACCACGAAAGGGACAAAAAGTGTCAAACTGACCATTCTGAGAAAATTATACATTTGAAAACTTCAGACAATTCTCTTTCTAATGATACAAGAACCATTCGTGTATCTTTTTGCGTTCCAGAGTTATGAATGTTTAAAGTTAGTAGGGTGAGCGTCGGCCATTTTGAGAAAACATAGACTAAGGTCTAGCCTAGCTGAAGATAATGCATTGACCTGCTCGTTTTAAAACACTTATAAAACCATTTAGAGACCATATTACAGACTATCCTTTATAAATATGAAAGATAAGATGTTACAGAACACAACAATGCCCATAACTTAAAATTGACCCAAAAAATTAGATTTTTGACTTTACAAGCCTGTTGTGAGAAACTAGCCTAGTGACTTAATGTCCCTTTCATGATGTGAAACAGCTACTGATCGAATTTTGTGAATTTTTCTTTTCTTTTCTTTTTAACTGCTGTCCCATTTTCTGTCCAGTAAGGTAGTGTTGCTTGTACACTGCTCGTTCCGAGTCTCAACTCACAGCCACACCCCAGTTTGTCAGGTCGTGGAATCCGAAATCGGCCGTCCAAGGGGAGCAAATGTATGTTAGGTCGTCAGGAGGCAACCATCAGAGGAGACACTGCACTGCTGTTGAGTCACTTCAGTGGAGTCTGTTCTAAGCTAGCATATGCAGGACACACATACTAAACCCCCTACTGACGGAAATAATGTCTTAGGCGCGCAGCCAGCATAAGTGAGGTCATCTCCAAGACTAAGAGCGCCACCACGTCCATCCAACGACAGCCCCCATGACCGTACTGATTCCGTTGACTTTGACCTGAATGTTTGTGAACAGTTTCAACATCATACATAATCAATTTCTCTATTTTGATATAACAAAGTACACTTGACTTGATATAAAAGCATACATTTTGAATGATCAAGGTGTTCGCTCAAACACACTGATTTTTCTCTAAAACAAATATTTAAAAAAGAATCCTTCCAAAATTTCCTCTAAAAACGGAAAACTGATGTGAAGTTCTTTCTACTATACCTCTTGTGGAGTTTGTCGATCTTGGAGATGCGTTCGTGCAGCTCTGCGCTGATCTGCTGCCTCTCCTCATCGGCCGCCTTGAACTGCGAGTTGAGCATCTCCTTGTGGATGCTGATCTCCTGCATGCGCTCCTTCATCGCCTGCACACAAAAACAGTATATATCTTATCAAATCTTAAGCATCCTAGTGACTCCAGATAATTCTAGCAAGGATACTTTTTTTCTGAAATGTCTTTTCCTTCATGACAACAACTGTATTCTAAGGCATGACCGCTCTATTCTAAAAAAAAAGAAAAAGAAAAGAAACAAATGAAACAGACTGCAACGTCACTGGAACATACAACAAACAAACAACTACACGACAAGTGTAAAGTGATGTTATTTTATTCACGAGAGTTATGTTTTGTTTCTTGTGAATAAAATGAGTTTTTCTTTGTTTCTTGTGAATAAAATAACGTCACTTTACACTTATGTAGTTGTTTGTTCGCTCTATTCTAGTTCAGCTTGAACAAGTTTCCATTGAAACAATTCTTGCTTCTTTGCCTTTAACAGACAAAAAGGAATTGAAACAGAAAAGTATTATCAACAACCATTTAGGAACACCACCATGAAATCTTCATTTAAAATATTCTCAGGTTGTTGACAAAATATCTTGCCTCTTCCCCTTTCTCTCCTACAAATTAGAAGGGAAAACCCCCCCACCTAAACATTACATATATACTGAGTCACTCTTAAAATTATATAAAAGTTTAACAAAAACTAAACAGCTTACCAAACACAAAACAATCAGAAACAAATATTTCTTTCTATTGTCTTCTATATCCCATGGCCTCTCCCCAATCTTTCAACGCAGCAGACACACACATTCAGACACTCGGAGATAAAACCTGAACATTAAACTAATTCCTTAGCATACATGGTTCAACTCTCACCGTCTGCAGCTGCAGCTTTCTCTTCTCCTGCGTCAGCACCTGGTCGGAGCGGTCATTGAGCATGTCCCGTAACCTCTTGACCTCCAGCTTCATCATGTTCTGATCCACCATCAGGTCCTGCCAACATCACGCAGCACACACTAGCAACATTTTCTTCCTGGAGAAAGAACACTAGAAAGTTTTCTATGTCTGTTTTCGAAGTGTGTGACCCTTAGTCCTTAAAAGTCTGGATGAGATGGGGTGACTACAAATTTTGTATTATTACGGACTAAAATTTTACACAAAATCACTCCAATTATAGTTTCACACTAACAAAACAGTACATTAAAGGCGCAGGGGGAGAGTCTGAAAAAAGATTATTGGGTTATTAACTTACGGCACTCGAAGACTTTGAAGAGTGAAGATGCACAACTAAGTATAAGTTGTAGAAGTAGATGTTGTTATTGACAGTTATTTGTACTTCTCTACACGTTATTGGATTCTGTTACAACAAACCATTTTTAAAAGCAAAGTCATACTGGTAAATTGTGGTCTAAGGGAGCGTAGAGAGTTAGAAGTGACCAAGGTATAGTGTGCACACAGTCTTACTTTGGTTGGGCATATGCATAAACCTGACCCCTATCTTGAAATTGTAGACATTATATAGCCGGAACGACTTGAATGATTTAAAAGTCTGGATGAGATGGGGTACTACAACCCCCCTGAAGACTTTGAAGAGTGAAGATACACAACTGAGTACAAGTTGTAGAAGTAGATGTTGTTATTGACAGTTATCTGTACTTGCTGCTCACGTTATTGGATTCTGTTAAATGTTGCATCATGACTAAAGCAAGACAGTGTTAAAATAAATGTTGAAAAAACCCAAATTGAGTGTGTGTGTGTGTGTGTGTGTGAGTGTGTGTGTGTACACATCAGTGTGAGCGTATGCATGCATGTATGCATGCAACTGTGCAAGTGAACATCCATTGTTCTTTTCTGTTCACAGTTTATTTCCATCCAATAAATGTATAGAAACTTTGGGAAACGCAACATGTGACAAACATTACACATACACAGACATGTTAGCAGACAATATAGATGGACAGAAGCATCCGATCTAGATCAGGATCTGTGAGTGCCAACCTGTCATGCATGAACATAACTTTTTACAGATTGCAGAAGAAACACTTAGAAGGTGGCCGCTATTCTGGAAAGCAGGGCTGAACTTTTGTTATAGGTCAGAAGTGCATTTTGACCTGTGTGTGACCAATGAGGAATATTTGTAGTAGGTGTGTGAATTTGTGGGAGTGAGGAATTGTGTGCATTTCTTACCTGTCGCGTGTAAACATAATTTGAAAATCAATGTATTTTGTCCTCTACACCTATAATGATTTCTGTATTTAATTTGTTTTTTGCTTATGCATAATGTAGTTTTGGTTTATACCATGTGCGTAGAGCTTATTAATCATAGACGGTTTTTTGCCCTCCTCATTTAAATAATGTAAACCTATTTTGTTCTTTATATCTATTATGATCTGTGTTTCTTTCGTTTCATATATAATCAGTGTTTATGTACAACGAAGTCTGGGAGTTTTATTTTATTTTATTTTTCATTTGATGTCTTGACTACGTGTAGGCATTACTCATTGTTTGTAGTGTTGAGCTCAATGTTAATGTACAGCGCTCTGAGCTCCATGCAAAGGGAGTAGAGCGCTTTATAAATGTCCAGAATTATTATTATTCTGTGGGTGTAAGTTGCAGGTGGGTTGATTTTACCTGTTTGCTCTTGATGATGTTGCGCAGCTCTCGCTCAGAGTTGTCGTTGTACAAGGTGATTTCCTCGATCTTGCTCGTCAGGTCAGACTTCTCCGCTCCGCTCTTCTCCAGCTCGCGAGTCACTCGACGAATATCATCCTGGGAGGACAAAATATCAGAACTATTCACTCGTTTTTGAAAAGGAAGATAAATCAATGACAAAATAAACTCTAGAATGAAAGTTTGCATTGCTATAATATCATCGCCTTCTCTTAAGGAAAGGAATGTCGAATGAGCAAAAAAAGACATTCAAGAATACAAGGTCAGTCATACTGAGACAATTTTCTGTTTAAAATTGTTTAAAAGTATTGCTCTTCAAAAAAGCGAACATACTCAGACAGACGGACAGACAGACAGACAGACACACATACAGAGGCACACATACCACACACAAACATACTCTCACACACACACACACACACACACACACACACACACACACACACACACACACACACACACACACACACACAAGCAGACACTCACAGACTCACACCACACAGCAACAAAACAAAAACATAAAATCCTCCATCAACAAATTCTCACTGTTGTGTAGATGAAGACACAAAGCACATTTATGTACTGACACGTTGGGCCTAGATATCGTTCCTGTCGTCAGGACATGTGACGATAAACAGTCGTCATGATCAATCAGCTGAGCCAACACTCCTCTAGACTAACTGCTCTAATCCTAGTCCAACAAGCTATTTTATGCTGACCACCAGTCGTTTGAGCTGCAGGGTGAGGAGGTTCTGGGTGTTGTTCTTCTCGTCCAGGTCTTTGGTCAGCTAATTATTATCATCATTATTACCATTATAAGTCGTTAACTGACCACCAGTCGTTTGAGCTCCAGGGTGAGGAGGTTCTGGGTGTCGTTCTTCTCGTCCAGGTCTTTGGTCAGCTAATTATTATCATCATTATTACCATTATAAGTCGTTAACTGACCACCAGTCGTTTGAGCTGCAGGGTGAGGAGGTTCTGGGTGTCGTTCTTCTCATCCAGGTCCTTGGTCAGCTAATTATTATCATCATTATTATCATATCTTCTTTAATACTGACCACCAGTCGTTTGAGCTGCAGGGTGAGGAGGTTCTGGGTGTCGTTCTTCTCATCCAGGTCCTTGGTCAGCTAATTATTATCATCATTATTATCATATCTTCTTTAATACTGACCACCAGTCGTTTGAGCTGCAGGGTGAGGAGGTTCTGGGTGTTGTTCTTCTCATCCAGGTCCTTGGTCAGCTAATTATTATCATCATTATTATCATATCTTCTTTAATACTGACCACCAGTCGTTTGAGCTCCAGGGTGAGGAGGTTCTGGGTGTCGTTCTTCTCATCCAGGTCCTTGGTCAGCTAATTATTATCATCATTATTATCATATCTTCTTTAATACTGACCACCAGTCGTTTGAGCTCCAGGGTGAGGAGGTTCTGGGTGTCGTTCTTCTCATCCAGGTCCTTGGTCAGCTAATTATTATCATCATTATTATCATATCTTCTTTAATACTGACCACCAGTCGTTTGAGCTGCAGGGTGAGGAGGTTCTGGGTGTTGTTCTTCTCATCCAGGTCCTTGGTCAGCTCGTTGATCTTCAGCTCCAGCTGCACCTTCTCTTCGTTGGACCGCTCGCCCTGCATGCGCCCGATGCGACGCTCCAGTTGTTGGATGGAAAAGTCCTGCAGGAAAAAAAGCACCAGATTTATACATTTATTGACTCTTTTTAAGTGCTAGCGTTCATCCTGCATGCGCCCGATGCGACGCTCCAGTTGTTGGATGGAAAAATCCTGCAGGAAAAAAAGCACCAGATTTATACATTTATTGACTCTTTTTAAGTGCTAGCGTTCATCCTGCATGCGCCCGATGCGACGCTCCAGTTGTTGGATGGAAAAATCCTGCAGGAAAAAAAGCACCAGATTTATACATTTATTGACTCTTTTTAAGTGCTAGCGTTCATCCTGCATGCGCCCGATACAACGACACTCCAGTTGTTAGATGGAAAAGTCCTGGGGGTGGGGGAGGCGGGGTAGGGAAGGAAGTTAGGGGAGAAATGCAAAAGCACATTAATATTCATACTTGTATAGTGCATGTGTTGACCTTCCTTGCATATTCAAATGTGGCACTGCGGTTGTTAGATAGTAAAATCCTAAGAAAACAAAACACCAGATAAATTAATAATAAATACTGACTCTACAATGGTACTTGAGCTCAGCTTGCGTGTACGCTATCCTGAGTTGATGGTTGGAAAAGTCAAAGGAAAACAATCAACAGATTTATAAATGTATTGACTCTTTTTCAGTGCTAGCGTTCATCCTACATGCGCCCAATGTGGTGCTACAGTTGAGTTGCTGGATGGCAAAAGTCCTGGGGAAAAGACACAGAAAGATATATTGCCAGCACTTGTACAGTGCTTAACCCATCCATAAAATAGTGAACACAAAGCTTCCCACACAGACAGATCATGCAAGATATCTAGTTTTCTAGTTATTTTATTTTCCGCATTGCGCAACCTCTTAAGTCACTGGAATGTCTACTGAGACGGCGTGACGAATAATTACTGAAGACATTGTTTCAACTTTCAGCCATGCAATTACAAAACTCATCTATTCTCCCAATAAACAGACTGGTTGACAGATGGAATATGTTTCTCTAGTAGCAAAAATATTTCCAATCATCTTTATGAGCTTTTTCATCAAGTTTGCTTATATTAGTTGTCTTTATGTGTCTGAGTCTGTAATAATGCATTTTCCCTCGTCTTCAAAACATGTGCATGTTAGAGAGAGGGAATATGAACAAGTGCATATCATGGTTTAATATAATTCTAAAAATCAGTTCTGTGCGTTCGCACTGTTAACAGCAATGTTTGGAAGCTAACACCTACCTGGCTATACAGAATCTCCTGCTGTTTCAAGGAGTCGTGGTCCAGCCGGTTCACTTTGCTGTTCAGATTTCTTATGGCGGCATGGCTTCCCTGGAAAGAACAACAACAACAAATGAATCCCATGAACATTTAGTCATATGCCAAATGGTCAGGTATAAATCTAAGACTTCCTGTGTTTTACTTTGTTTCTTTACGTTCCGCTAGATTTTCGAATTATGAACTACAGTGGAAATTACTGAAGTCAAAATTAAAGGGACACAAATTTTATTCTGAGATAGTGAATATTTTGAGATAAAGACTTTTTGGCATAAAAATGGTTAAGCCGGGACCAAAAAAAGTATTACGAGTCATCCAGTCTTTTTGAGTTATCCGTTTTCGAGTTAGCAGGATTCCACTGTAATTTGGCATTATGAAAGAAGAAGAAAAGTGTTGTGGATGGAAAAGAGAATATTAAGTCAAACGAACTGTTGCCCGAATGGATGCATTACAAGAGGTTGCAACGAACATACTGATCACACAAACAGGTTGGAGAACAGAAACCAAACGAAAAAGATGTGCAACATCATAGCCAGACTGTGATAGGAAACTTCAGACTATTTCCTAGTATTTCCATGGCATGAATGAAGAGTAAACAAACATCCACCACTAAATTATAAAACACATAATGCATGCTATGTGGACATTTTAAAAAGAACTATTAAAACATAAAACACAGCCTGTTCAATCCTGAAGACTCTTTCTATCAGCCTGCTCAATCCTGAGTTCAGGAGCATGCCTGAACTACTACCACCCATGAGATTTGTGTCCTAATTAGCAAGCTAGAAACTTTCAACCGGATTGCCATGGCAAGGATACATGATTACACGCAGCATATCGTCAGTGAAATTCAAAAACCTCGTATCTCAATTTTGGGGGGGGGGGGGTGGGGTGGGGGGGGGGGTGGGGGTGTTGAGTTAGATACATAGTCAGCTCTCTAATTTTTTCTGCCACCTTCCACCAAAAGCTCGTATCTCTAATGATTTTCTATCTGGGGTAAATGAGGTTGTGAAAATAGAAGAAAAACTTGTAAGTCCCAAATTCAGATCTAGTTAAAGACAAAGACCTCGTATCTTCATTCTTTTCAAGTCTAAATTATTTTTTAAAAAGTTATTTTAACGAAACGCAGGACTAAACTTGCAATGTCTTGAACAACATATTCATCATAGTTAATCAATTGTGGTCAATGTGGTTAATTTTTAAGACAGTTCTTTTCATTTTTCTCAAAAGTACCAAAATTGAGATACAAGGTTTTTGAATTTCACCAACGATATATTACATGAGGGGCATTACCTGGATGACGGCCTCCAGGTCTCTCTCGCTGGTCTTGGCCTTTTGCAGGTCCTCCTGCTTCTTGAAGAGGATGTCCCGCATGTTCTTCAGCTCCTGCTCCAGCAGTCGCTGGTTGGTCTCCTCCTCCGTCAGCATGGCGTCCATCTTGGAGGCCTTCTCCTCTGCCGTCAGCGTGGCCTCCGTGGCCATCTTCAGCTTCTCCGTCAGTGCCTCGCGCAGGTCCTTGGCCTGCTGCAGCCTGGGGGAAGGAGTTGAGAACAAGAGGATGGTGAAAATGTGTGTGTGTGTGTGTGAACTCCTCTGACAAGTCAAATTTTCTAACGTTTTGTACGCATTTACTTTCTTAGAGTCAACACTTACTCAGCATCTCTCTCTCAACTTTATCATTCCTATTGCCCTACTTTTTTTTCTTTTTTCTTTTTCTAGAAATGATATCTACTCAGTCTTCCTTTTATATCTTAATTTCAACTCAGTCTTCTCTTTCTATTTTGAACTCTTACTATTTGCTTGCTGTCTGTCAGTCTTTCATTTTACATTGATAACGTATGTATCATACGAAACGTCTGTATGTTGAGCCTCAATAAAAGGACCAAATACTACCTGAATGTCTTGTGTTTCATGTGTCTACGATTGGTCCTAGTGGTCATCATTATTTTCAAGTATAAATTTTTTTTACCTTACTCCATCATATTTTACACACTGTAAAGAGCTTCGCAGTTTAAGGCACACACCTCCACCCCCCACCCCCATATTTTTTATAAGCATCAGGTTTTCTAAGTACCATATTTTACAGACTATAAGGCGATACATTTTTCCTAAACTGAGACCCCTGCGCCTTATAATGTGACTGATATTATATTAAGAAACTATAATAACAAAATCTGAATTTTGTGTAAAATTTGGGGGGTGCGCTTTATAATCAGGTGTGCCTTATTTATAGTCCATAAAATACAGTAACTATCTGTTCGTGAATTGTTAGTCATATTATCATCTGCGCTCCTAATGGCATGAAACTGTCTGAGCGATCAACGGAGAAAAAGAAGTCATGTTATAAGGCGCAGGGGTATCAGTCAGGAAAAAGGTATCAATAATAATAATAATAATAATAATAATAATAACTAACATTTATGGAGCGCCCTTTCTCTCTTGAGCTCACGGCGCTTCACAATTATTTAAATAAATACAAAGATCATAAGCTACTACAATATTAACTATCAAAAACATGCACATAGCCACAACACGCATGCATGCACACACACACACGCGCGCGCGCGCGCACACACAATGTGGGGAACATAGTTTTAAGGCAGGAAACAGGACAAGGAAGAAATCAGAGGTATTGCCGGAAGAGGTGAGTTTTAAGAGCGGTTTTGAAAGATTTGAAAGATTTAGCAGAACGAAGTTCATATGGTAGGGTGTTCCAGACAGAAGGGGCGCTGAAAGAAAATGAACATTCACCATAGTTTAAAAAGGATAAGTTTGTCAGAAGAGGAACGGAGAGACCTTGCGCAGTCCATACAATATTGCATATTGACCTTCAAAGGCCGAGCGAACTGTGCTTACTTGTTGCTCTTGTCCAGGACGTCTTTCTTCAGCTGGGTGACGGTGGATCGGGTGGACTCCAGGTCCATCGCCGTGCGGTCCACCGTCCGCTTCAGGGCGTCCAGCTGATCACAAAGAAGAACATCATTAATCACTTTTAGAGGAAAGACAATAAGTCGAAGAGCACACACAGACCATCATTAACCCTTTCACCGCCAAAGTCGCATTTTAGCACCACAGTGATTTAACACCTATGTCACTAAAAGGCATCAAATTGGGGTCTATTATCCAAAGACCCTATTGTCTTAGTTTTGGGAAGTAAGGATAGACCTTATTGTATATACGTCACAGAAGAATCCCCAATACTGCAGATGGATTTTGTTCTCTACCCAGGGACTGGCAGTGAAAGGGTTAATCACTTTTAGCGGAAAGACAATAAGTCGAAGAGCACACACAGACCATCATTAATCCATTTTAGTGGAAAGACAATAAGTCGAAGAGCACACACAGACCATCATTAATCCCTTTTAGTGGAAAGACAATAAGTCGAAGAGCACACATGAAAGACTGTAAATTGATAAACACACACAGAACATCATTATAATCCCTTTAGACACAGACATGATTCACCTTTGGATGTTCAAGATTCTACAATATTTCTGTTGTGATCATCCTAGAATTAGAATGAGCAAGGTATGGGACTAACTATTCATAACCATAGCGCTCGGCATATCATTAGTACATCATTTGTATTTTTCTGGTGCGCGAACAAAATATGACAGCCATTAATGCTAAAAAGTCCTAGAATTAGAATGAGCAAGGTATGGGACTAAATATTCATAATCATAGCACTTGGTATATCATTAGCATATCATTTGTATTCTTCTGGTGTTTGAACAGCGCATTTTTATCAGCGGAGACCAGATCACCATCTGAGCCTGATCACTTGGGATTTTGTTGTTGTTGCTTGCTTCTGGAAGTGGGGCCTGGGCCCTTCCGGATGAATTGGGGGGGGGGGGGGGGGGGTTAATGGTCTTAACACAGGGTAGGCAGTAGGTCTTTCTCCTTCTATATTTTCTATTAGGTTCAAGAATGCACAAGGTATGGGACTAAATATCCATAATCATAGCACTTGGTATATCATTAGCATTTTTATTATTTTTTTCTTCGTAAGCTGGAATTTGTTGATTGTGGAGATGCCTCTCCTCTGCGAGTGCACTGTTTATACGAAGCTTTATATATTGCTGTAGTATTTTTAATGTTGTTACCGTACACGCCTTGAAATCCTGCTTCCACTGGGAGGCACCATAATTTTCAGACTATACGGCAATATTTTTTTCTTCAATTTCGACCTATGCGCCTAATAAACGAGGGCGCCCTATTAGTGAACAAAATTGTGAGAAAAGAGGCAACTGTGAGTCACAACATCGAAAGTGGCAACGAGTCGCCGATACGACGAATACTCATGCTAAAATGCTTCAAAATGCCTATTATCATCCGACATACTGTCCAACAGATGCCATAACCCTTCATTGGATGTAAAAAGCATTGTTGTAGAGCTTAAAATGCCATAATTCTACTAGTTTTCGCGAAGAAAAGTCCAAACACAACAACCGGAAATCGCAAAAAACGGAAGTTCGATTATTTGAGAAGGGAGCCAACTCCCGTTTATGACAGCACTAATGGTGGTCAGTAAGCGTTTACAGGACGTGTACGGGCTTCAAAGTTCGACTTTCTTTGGCGAGGTGTGTATCGCCTTATAAACGAGGGTGCCTTTTACTTAATTTTTTTCTCAGATTTTTCTGGAAAATTTGCCTTATACACAGCAGCGCCTAATGATCCGAAAAATATGGTAAGTGCATAAAACTCTTCATTATTATCATCGTCGCTACTTCTCACCTCGTCCCCAAACTGCGTGCGCTGGGTCTCCGACTCCTGCAGGTCTCGCCTCATCTTGCTGGAGGTGCGCTCGGCGATGGAGATCTTCTTCTCCTGCTCCTGGTTGTTCTCCACCTCGTTGTCCAGGAACTGCTGCTTCTCCCGGATCCCCTCCTCCCTGCGCCGCACCTCCACCTTCACCCGGGCCAGTTGCTGCAAAAAACAACATACATAATATAATAATAATAATGACCATTTTTATAGCGCTTATTCTCCTTATGGGGCTCTAAGCGCTTCACAAAAAAGTTAAAAATCTGAGCAAATTTTTTTTTAAAACCCGCACTTATCGTAAGGAACAACACGAAACGAAATCATGATAACTACAGTTACGTCACATCCCGCCCCCCCACTTCATACTCCACTAGAAGCCAAACCATTACAAATAGGGTTCTCCGCCCGCCCCTGCATTCACCATCCCCCTTCATTATCATAAACCTCAAGCTGACCTACTTTTCATAGATATCTGAAAAAAGATATAAAATATATATATAAATCACCCATGTGGATGCAAGCAGAAAGACAAACTTCTTCACCCTCACCAATTATTAGAAAAGAAAGACTTTTTTAAAAATTCAACACGGATGCCAAGAGAAAAAGAAATATTCGAAAATGGGTGTGAATGTGATGATCATTGTTTTTTCGGGGTTGCTTGCAAAACAGTCTATCATCACAGAATTAATAAAGAATACAGATAACAAAATGACAAGGAACAAAATGTGGACACAAAATACAGAAATACACACACAAAAAAGACGAGATTTTTTTTTTTTCATGAGCAGTTTTGGTAGACAACCCTAAATTTCAAATTTCTACACAATCTGAAGCATTTCCCAATCATTTTAAGTAAGAATTCACGCTTTCTCCATTATAAACACAAACCCAGATACAGACACATACCTAGATATGCACCAGGGCTCCCAGGGACCCCCATTTGGGAGTCTATGAAGTACTAAAATTCTAAAGGACCCTCTAAAAGAATGTGCAGGGGGTCCCAGGGATGCACTAGAAAAATTATTTTTAGTATTCGCAATGCCACTGGGACTCTCTATCCCACCTCTACTCTAGGACCCTCTATGCTATAAGTGAAGGAGTCCCTGGGACCCCTTGTTTTGTGGGACGATTGGAAGCCGTGCGCACATACACACACACGCACACACATACCTGCGCAGCCAGTAATCTGCAACACTACCGCAGCACGACAGTGGCAGGTTTCAATAAAAGAATTTACTCATTCTCAACAGGAAAGAAATGCCTGACACTTACCGCAGCCAGTAGGTCCATCTCCCGATCGCGGCGCTGCATCTGCTCAATGGTGTTCTCCCATTGGCTGATCAGCTCCTGTCGCTCCGAGTGAGCTTTGCGGAAGTCTTCGGCAGTCTTGTCCAGCTCGATCTAGAATAAGCACATATGGAATTTGTTTTCTTCAAGGAAATTAACTATGCATATAAGAAGGCGTGTATACACAAACATACACACACACTCTCTCTCTCTCTCTCTCACTCACAAACACACCCTGTAAACAATAAGCAAAGCAGACAGAGAGTCGAAGACAGACACAGATCCAAAGAGAGACAGAGAGAAGAGCAAGACAGCAAAAGAGAGACAGAGTCTGAGAGAGACAAAGATAGACAGAGAGAGAGAGAGAGAGAGAGAGAGAGAGAGAGAGAGAGAGAGAGAGAGAGAGAGAGAGAGAGAGAGAGAGAGAGAGAGAGAGAGAGAGAGAGAGAGAGAGAGAGACAGAGAGACAGAGAGAGAGAGGCAAACAGACAGAGAGAGAGAGAGAGAGAGAGAGAGAGAGGAGACAGACAGAGAGAGAGAGATACAAACAGAGAGAGAGAGAGAGAGAGAGAGAGACAGAGAGAGAGAGAGAGAGAGAGAGAGAGAGAGACAGATACAAACAGAGAGAGAGAGAGAGAGAGAGAGAGAGACAAACAGACACAGGAGACAGACAGGGAGGGGGAAGAGAACAAGAAAAAGAGACAAAGAAAAAATACACAAAGAACAAGAGAGATGGGGGAGAGAGAGAGAGACAGACACATATACAGAGAGAGACAGATACAAACAGACACAGGAGACAGACACGGATGCAGAGAGAGACAGATACAAACAGACACAGGAGACAGACATGGATACAGAGAGAGACAGATACAAACAGACAGGAGACAGACACACAGAGAGAGACAGATACAAACAGATACAGGAGACAGACAGAGAGAGACAGATACAAACAGACACAGGAGACAGACATGGATACAGAGAGAGACAGATACAAACAGACACAGGAGACAGACATGGATACAGAGAGAGACAGATACAAACAGACACAGACAGACAGGAGACAGACACGGGTACAGAGAGAGAGAGATACAAACAGACACAGGAGACAGACACAGACACAGAGAGAGACAGATACAAACAGACACAGCAGACAGACACAGATACAGAGAGAGACAGATACAAACAGACACAGGAGACAGACACAGATACAGAGAGAGACAGATACAAACAGACAGACAGATACAGAGAGACAGATACAAACAGACACAGGAGAGACAGACACAGATACAGAGAGAGACAGATACAAACAGACACAGGAGACAGACACATGGATACAGAGAGAGACAGATACAAACAGACACAGGAGACAGACACAGATACAGAGAGAGACAGATACAAACAGACACAGCAGACAGACACAGATACAGAGAGAGACAGATACAAACAGACACAGCAGACAGACACAGATACAGAGAGAGACAGATACAAACAGACACAGGAGACAGACACAGATACAGAGACAGACCAGATACAGACAGACACAGAGACAGACACAGATACAGAGAGAGACAGATACAAACAGACACAGCAGACAGACACAGATACAGAGAGAGACAGATACAAACAGACACAGACAGAGAGTGAAAGATAAGGGAAGGCAATCCACCTGTGCGGTCAGAGTGGAGGTCATCTCGCCGTCCAGAGTTTTGCGCTTGACTTTCACATCCTCTGTCAGCTTCTCCATCCTCAACGTCAGCTCCTGAAAACAACAACACCAACACACATTTTTGTTAACAAGGAAACACAAACACTATAACTGAAACAAAAATACTATACAGTGAAACAAAGATACTAAACAGTGTAATAGATAATATTCAGAATAAATTGTGCAGAAGCACTCATCTTAACACTTACAGCACAGATAATAATTAAGTTTGGGTGGGCTGAGGGCTTTTCAGCTTCATAAACAGTGTAAACTGCTGCCTTGAAAATAATACATTCCTGACAAAAACAAAAAACAAAAACAGCAACATTGCATACAAATTCAAACACAACATTTTTTCTTATATAAAGCATTCTTTGAGAAAAAGAGCCAATATTACAGTATTCAGAGGCAAATGACATTTTTCTAAAGTCATAATACAATATTTATTTACTTAAAAAACCCAACTTATTTTGGAGATAAATAAACGACAGATAGCTTTCTTAAAATCTAACATAGGATTAGGGAAACAGATCTCAGACGCTGCCTTACAACAAAAATTCAGGGCTCCCAAAGTTTCAATTTTTGAGAACCCTGTAAATTAGAAAGGGAATGGTGTGCCCGTCAAACATGGACTGACCACTGTAAGCTCTATCTTCAAAATCTTTTGGTCATAATCAATGCTCGAAATAAGACTAAAATTTTAGGTGGTTCATTTGGAAATTTTAGGGAGTTTCTATAAAAAAAACAATTTAGCATTTAAAGGAGAAACCCAAACAGGTCAAAGGTGTGCAGAATTATGCAGAATCGAACTACATCATAAACTCCGAGTTTATTGGAAGTCCCAAACATACATAAATCTGAACGTGATCAAGCCGATAGCTTACAGTTTGCAAAAAAGCATGTCGCCGTTCGCTTGAGTTCCGTCTGCTTCTATGCAGTCTCGTTTAGAGACGAAAGAGCTGTCACGTCATCGTAAGACAAATTCTTAAAGTTAAAAAGCCTGTCACTTTGTCATATTTTGATGTCACAGCTGGTCCAATGACTTTCGATATCGCACAAGTCCCGTTCCGTGTGACTAATGGCCAGTTGAAACCTGGCTCTAGATCTGCAGCAACATGAGAGTACTATTTTTTGAAATCAAAGTAAGAGTGGTCACTTCATCTTGGAGAATGTGACATAAAAGGTAGGTTACAGCAATAGACTTTGCAGACTGTGGCTATGTATATCAAGAAAAAATGCATGAACATTTTTTAGAGTGTTTTTGGATCTGAACTGAGCATCTGATTCCCCTTTAAAAAAAAATACTGCATCAGATAAAGTTTGCTACGTTTTAGTGACGCACTCATCTGAAACTTTGAGCGCCGAATGGGAGTTTTGAGCGTCATCAGCGCACATACTGCTGTGTAGTTGATCAAGACAAGCAGCAGCATCTAACAAAACTGTAAAGTAACAATTTGCAAAGATAAAACACCGATGGTGACGCTAAATGAACAAAACATGACACAATTTGACTTGAAATGACCAAAATATTGAGTTTTCGTTTCCGAATGTGAAATGACGTCTTTCGACTTACATCTGTATTGTTTTTTCCGCACACCAATATGTTAATCAAAATGAGCCCCAGTTGCTGACCTTGATCTTGCTCTCGTCCTGGCGGGTGTACTTGTTGAGGGTCATGGCGTCCTCGTCCTTGCGGGCCGACTCCTCCAGCCAGGCCTCCAACGCCTGCTGGTCCCAGTTCATCTGAGACTTCATCTCCTCCAGCTTCTGGGTCTGCCGGAAAATGTTGTTCTGCAAAAGGAAAGGGAAGGAGATTAGAACTTAGTACACTTTGAGGAAAAAATTACGTTGTTGTTAAAATTTTGTCCACAGAAATTACTGAGTTCATCTGAGACTTCATCTCAGGAAAACGTTGTTCTGCAAAAGAACGGGAGGTAACTATAAAACTGAAGCTTGACCAGTGTAATCCGAGTAGATTGCAGATGATGTAAAAATTATGTTTACAGAAATTATTCAGTTCATCTGCCACTTCATCTCTTCCAGTTTCTTGGTTTGTCAGAAAATGTTGTTCTGCAAAAATGGGAAGGAGGTTAGAGAATCAGTACACTTTGAGGAGACAACTTTCAGTTGTTACAATGCTGTCCACAGAAATTACTGAGTTCATCTGCAACTTCATCTCCTCCAGTTTCTTGGCTTGACAACAAATGTTGTTCTGTAAGGAAAGGAAGGTTGATTACAAAACTTAGATCAGCAAGCTCTGAGGAGATGATAATAAAAGTAATAACATTCTTTACAAAGAAGTTGGACACTCACAATGACAGTTTCACATCCCAATACTCTAGTATAGTAGTAAATAAAACAACCATCCACTCGGACTTCCACAGAATGACTTTCAATGACAGAAGTGAAAACTAAAGCCTATGGAAACTGATTTTCTTTAAAAATCAAGAAATGTTAAACAAAAACATAGTAATTGCATTTATAAAATTTTTAAAACAAATGGATTTTATTAAAAAGAAACATAGATTACACTTTAAAGCTAAGGTGCCAAACCACCTAACTGAAACAAAATCCTTCAACAATTCAGTAACCCTGCCAACCAACAACTTTTTTTTTACTAGTGGTAAAATTAAAGGAGGAATTGGACACCACACAAAGAAACAAGCCAAGAGAAAGAATAAAGAACTTGAGAAGATCATTAATAAATATATAATGAAGCACACATTTCGTAGAGATCCTTCAGTCCTATGGGTTCATTAAACAAAAGAAGATGTATGGCTTAAAAAATAAAAAATAAAAAGTAATCAGTAATCAAATCAAGCACATACCTCATAGATGTTCTTCTGCTCCTTCAGCTCGTCCAGTTCTTTCTTGAGTCGACGGATCTCCTGTCCCAGACGCCCCTCCTCACGTTCGGCAATCTTCAACATGTGGTCCTCCGTCTCGATCTCCTTGTTCCGCGCTTCAACCAGACCCTGTGTGGGAAATGAACAAATTGTGAGAACTACTACCGTCATTCATTTTCTACTATAAGGTGTTATTTCCCCCACATTCAGACTCCTGAACCTTATAATATGATTGATAATATAGGTGCGCCTTACATATAAGTCAGAAAAATATGGCATTGGAATAGTCTGATTGATGTTGTTGCTGGTTTTCTTAGCTGTTTACGTGTGTGTGTGTGTGTGTGTGTGTGGACCGGTTTCTGTGTTATGCGAAGATGCATGTTTTTATGTCTATGAATATGTCACAGCGTGAGGGTGAGGGTGGGTATGCGAGCGCGTCTGAGTATGTTTGATATGTCTGTAATTTTGTATGTGGGGCGATTCTTAGTTTTTGTAAAGCGCCATGAGTAGTACACCTAGAATGCGCGCTATATAAATATTCTTTATTATTATTATTATACAGCACACTGATTGTACTGATTTAGCTGTTGTTTATCAGGCATGAAAGTGGATGAAGATCAAAAAAGAGGGGATTTTTTCAGCCGAGAAATCCTTCCACCCGAATTTTCACCTAACGTCCGAAGTTTCGTTGAGTGCGGGGGGGGGGGGGGGGGGGGGGGGGGGGGGGGCGGGGGGGGCAGAACGTTCCCCAAAACATTTTTCCAGCCGAGTTTTCAGCTAACTAACGTCAGAAGTTTTGTTCAGCTAACATCGCTACTTTTGTTGAGCGGGAGGTACTCATTTCGCCTTCCTTCGCACAAATTAAGCGAGTGAGCTAAAGCGACTTCCGGTTAACCAGTTTGAGAATCACCAGCGGAATTTTTTTTTTCTTTCGGCAGAATAATGAATTATGTCAGTATTGCATATGCTCGCATGCTCACAGCCCAACACTTACACAAAAATGCATGCACACACATAGAAACAAACACATACACAAAAACAAAACACACACACACATATACATACCTACAAAAAGTCATATTGATATATTTGCACATACATAGATGTAATGAGATATTGTCTTGCATAGATAAATGGGCAAATAGTTGTTTTGTTACTTTAAGCCATTTGTCTTTGTTCATAAAATTAGCATTAGTTTGCATTCAACTTCAGTACTTCTTTTCCACCACAATTTAACCCTTTCGCCGCCAGCCATTTTTCAGACAAAAATTCCAAATAAACTTACCTGGGTAGAGACAAAAAATCTGTCTGTAATATTGGGGATTCCTCTGTGACATATTTAAAGCAAGGTCTATCCTTACCTCCCAACAGTAAGAGAACAGGGTCTATGGATAACAGACCCTGATTTGATGCCTTTTAGTGACATGGGTGTTAAATCATTGTGGTGCAAAAATGCAACGTTGGCGGTGAAAGGGTTAATATTGAATTATCACAGAGCACACTCTTCTCTACTGAAAGCTATGCACAGCCAGGATATAAAAGTGAGCGCGTTGCCTAATTTTGCCCGCTGATCGCCTCAGCAACAACTTCAGCCCTTCTTTTTTCCCTGTTATGCAAGGAAGCAGTGGGCTGCACATTTCGGACTAGTGATACCCGATTCTTGGGATCGGCTGCTATGCCTTTAAGTGATCATTATAAAAAAAGGTTTATTCCCTGCTATGGTCATATGCAAGGGTGCTAAGTACTCCCCAAAATGAGCAAAATGAAAGGCAGCCCTGTCGGATGATTCAGGGGGTCAAGAGAGAGATACAACGAGACAGACAGACAGTTAAAATGAGAGACAGAGACAGTTTGACTCTGATAAGCCTTGTAAAATTATTACATTGCCTTTCTAAACTTCCAAGATAGAACAACTAGACTATGTTCAAAACCGCCCAAATCGCTTGTGTTCAATTTTGGGGTTTTTGATGAATTACAAAAAACTGAAGTTCAGTTTCTGGTAATATTAAAAATACTGAAATCAGTGTAAAAATGAAAGAGTAGCACCCATGCGTATATGGCTTGAGAATGCAGAAGAAGAATTTCTCCTCACCTGGGTGTGCATGAGTTCCTGGCGGACGTTCTTCAGGTGCTCTGTCATGGCGAAGACGCGGTCCTCCACCTCCCCCAGTTCATTCTTCTCATGGGTGATCAGCTGCTGCTTGCTTTGCACCTGAATAACCATTGCATAAAAAAAGACAATGAAGTTTTATGAACGTAATTCATTTTGCAAAAAGGTATAGAGTTCAGGCAAGAACTGTAGAAGGCAAAAACTTTGCAAACATGTTCAATTTTATATGTCATCAATTGATTCAAACTCTTCCAAATCTCAAACTTATGTCTTTAATACTTTCCAAGATATGGGCAATCTAAGTTTTACTGAATCTTAATCTTAATCTGGTGACGCTGAGCTGTCCCTCCGGACACTTATACAAAATGTTTTTACAGATATATATTTTTATACTGAAATGTTTTTACAGATATGTATATCCACAATCACAATTAAACACTTATGTGCATATATGCAAGATGCATTTGTAACTTGCAATTTATAAACATTGAATGTGGTATGCAATCAGTTAAATAGTAAATACACAAAGGTAAAAAAAATATTTGCCCAAAACAGCATATTACAGTGTGTCAATGTGTGTGTGTGTGTGTGTGTGTGTGTGTGTGTGTGTGTGTGTGTGTGTGTGTGAATCCCTAATAATGGGTGGCTGGGCTTGATGTGTGTGTGTGTGTGTGTGTGTGTGTGTGTGTGTGTGTGTGTGTGTGTGTGTGTATGTGTGTGTGTGTGTGTGTGCATACATGTGTGTGTGTGTGTGTGTGTGTGTGTGTGTGTGTGTGTGTGTGTGTGTGTGTGTGCATACATGTGTGTGTGTGCGTGTGCGTGCGCTTGTGTAATGTTTGGTGATAACCCATTGTTCTCACATACCTATATTACCACACACACCATTGTGCACATGCACATGTTTCCCTTCATCAGGTTTTTTCCAAGCCCCCCCCCCCCACCCCCCCTCCCAACAACAAAAAACAAATATATATAATAATAATGACAAAACAAGTCTAAAATTATTTTCCATTTTGTGTAGTCTGGATCAATGTTTTAATAAATGAAAAAAAAAAGGACAAGGCAATGCAA
>CM065681.1:9988814-9996314 GCA_017654935.2 Phymorhynchus buccinoides | reverse complement strand
AAACCTTTGGGGCAAAGAAGCTTTTAACCTTTTCAAAACTCAAAAGTTATGGCCGCCAGTCTGGAGTCACGGAGACGTTTTGTCCCTGATGTTATTTCCGTCAATAGTTGATAGGGTAAGACGGGGTAAAAAGCCCATGGGCGGGTAAGAAGCCCATGCCAATTATCTCATGAAATAAAGCAAATTTCAGTCAAAGTTGCCCATGAGACGAATGCTAAACATTAAAACTCGTCTCATGGGCAAAATGTGACTGAAATTTGCTTCATTTCATTAGATAATTGGCATGGGCTTCTTACCCGCCCATGGGCTTTTTACCCCGTGTTCCCCTATGTGGGGGGTTGGGAATTCAGTGAATCGCCTAGGTCAACAGATGTAGGCGCGCGCGCGCGCGCGCGCGCGCGCGTGTGTGTGTGTGTGTGTGTGTGTGTGTGTGTGTGTGTGTGTTGTGTTTGTGTGTTTGTGTGTGTGTGTGTGTGTGTGTGTGTGTGTGTGTGTGTGTGTGTGTGTGTGTGTTGACAGACATTGCCATGGGCCAATTTTAACCGTCGTATTACATACTATGTATTCTCTGCCCATTTTACTTCTCTTCTTTAATTATCTTCGTTTATTTTTTATCACGGTTTCCTTCGTGTGTGGTTTTTTTTCCTTCTTCCAAAAAGGAAACGTCTTTGTCTGTCTGTCTGTCTGTCTGTCTGTCTGTCTGTCTGTCTGTCTGTCCATCCGTCCGCCTGTCTGCTTAGGCCTACCTAAGCTTCTTCTTCGATCGCTCAGACAGTTTCCTGTCAATTATGAGCGCAGATGCGTCATGCTGCCGTTATGCGCCTATCTAAGAAATAGTTAGGCCCAGCAAGTCCGACTTCGGCTGGAGGAAATGTTTTTGAAAAGTGTTTCTTGAAAGAAAGAAAAAAGGCAGGAGAATGGACCGGGTAAGGCAGAAAGATAGTAGATGACAGTAAGCAAAGGGAAAAGGCAGAGTCAAAGAGAGTGACAGATTAAAGGAAGTTACAAGCACAGAACTTCCAGAAGGTGGGGGAACTATTTATACAAAAGACCCCCCGGTATCCCCACGGGGGAGGCCTACCTAAACAATCTACCTAAGACAATCAGTAGCCTTGGAGAAGGTTCAAAGACGAGCAACTAAATTAGTAAAAGACATAGCGGATCTACCTTACAGTTACAGGGCACGTCTAAGAGTGCTAAATTTACCACCTTTAAAATATCGAAGATGATCTTATTCAGTTGAATAAGATGATAAATGAGATCGGCGATATCGATTTTAATCGATTTTTTAAAAAATACAGTCCAACTCAGCATACAAGGCATTCCGTAAAGAAATTGTTTACTAATTATAGCCGTAGGGGAAGACGGGGTAAAAAGCGCATGGGCGGGTAAGAAGCCCACCCCAATTATTTCATGAAATAAAGAAAATTTCAGTCAAATTTGTCCATGAGACGAATGCTAGACATTAACGCTCGTCTCATGGGCAAAATGAGACAGAAATTTGCTTCATTTCATGAGATAATTGGGGTGGGCTTCTTACCCGCCCATGCACTTTTTACCCCGTCTTCCCCTACCAACATTAGAAACTTTCAGAAATCGTTGTATTCAATGTTGGGATGCACTTAACCCAACAACTAACACCACCCCTCCCCCCTCCACTCACAACAACAATAGCTTGCTATTTTCGAATCCTTGCTGCAATCTCTTTACTACTCAACCACTCTTTCACACTACCATTTTCTCATCGTAACTTCACCCTGAAAACTGTTCACCCTCTCCCCTTCAACTGAACTGATGTGAGCTGTTATCAACAACACCAAGACACCTCTCAGTGCAGCCTTCTCAACCCTCAGTTTCGACAAAGAGTTAAGCTCGAAAGCTTAACTGTCTTCCTATGATCCAACCTACCACCACTACCAGAGATGAGATTCTCAGAAAACCAAAAAGGAGGGGAAAAAGAAGCCGGGGGTCAGGGGCCCAGTGTGAAGAGAATATTCTACCTCATCATATATCTATCTACCCATTTCGATTTCGTTCTTGCGCACTCCGAGTTTTGAGTTTTTGCGCATGCGCATTGAGCCAATCGTCAGCTTACGCTAGCCTACTTCCTGTTTAAGCCATGACTTATTTACCTCCCTCTCTCTCTCTCTCTCTCTCTCTCTCTCTCTCTCTCTCTCTCTCTCTGTCCCTCTCTCTAAAACATGTTCGATTCGATTTCGATTATTGTTGTTTTATTTGTGCCCCCCCCCCCCCCCTCTTTCCCTCCCATGTGAATGGGCAAATTGCCTGACGCTTTATAATTTCTGTTCTAATGCGCATGCGCAAGGGTAGATATTTCATAGGACTACTTATTTCTCATGACACCGGTGTAGGCTACATCAGCAAATGGATAACAACTTCCGTTTTCAGTTTTGCAAACTGCAGAGTTTAGAGAAGTCTTGGCTGCCCCAAGCAGCAACCAGAAATGCCCGTTTGAAAATGAACCAATCAAGAACAAAATATCAATCGAACTTTTTGCCGCATTTACGATTCAACACAAAACCTAACACCCAGTACCCCACTCCCCAATTTTCCTCAAAACTGACCCCTGGGGCCATCAAAAAGGAGGACATCCTCCAATTGGAGGGGAAATCTCATCTCTGATATTGTCTACTGAGGTCAGTTTGATGCTTACAAAAGGCCAGTGAAGTGGTCATGAGGAGGTCAGGGATGGACCGGTGGGAGGCCAGGACCTTGAGGATGTCCGCGTCGGAATGGATGCAGGCCATGACCAGGGATCTGGTGCACTTCAGGGCCTCCTGCATCTCGCTGCACACAGCGGTGGCATCGTCGTTACAATCGTCAGCATTGTCGTTGTCATTGTTATCATCATCATCATCATCATCGTCGTCGTCGTCGTCGTAGCTGTCGTAGTCTAGTTATCAATCAATGAGTCATAGTCATCATCATCATCATCATCAACATCATCATCATCGTCATCATCATAATCATCATCATCATCATCGTAGTTGTCGTAGGCATCAATCAATGAGTCATAGTCATCATCATCAACATCATCATCATCATCGTCGTCGTCGGTCGTCGTCGATGTCAACGTTGTCGTCGTTCTCTGTGTAAGCATCTCGTGAACCGTTGCACAGAATCACTTAGAATGTTGTACGGTGGAATAGTATTAAAGAAGTCAAAGTCATCATTATCATCTTAGTCGTCGACGTCGACGTCGTCATCTTCGTCACCGTTGTCGTCGCAGTCATCAGTCAGTCAGTCATAGTTATCATCCTCGTCGTCGTCGTAGTCATCAATCGATCAACCATATTGTTTAAATGTTGACAACTAAGGCCACATCTGGGCTGTCACCACGAAAAACCCCCACTGATAATGTAAAGTTAAGCTTAAAGCAAACTCCTTACTAGATAAAAAAAAAAAATCGTATTGATCATCGTTATTATCATCGTCATCATCACCATCATCGCCGCCTTGGCTTAAGGCTATGTCAAAACAATTGACCAAACATAAAGATGTTGTTATGCTATGCATAGTTATGCGGGGATTGTCTTTAGCCACAACAAGCTCCTAGCATAACATGATCATTATGCGGGGATTGTCTTTAGCCACAACAAGCTCCTAGCATAACATGATCATTATGCGGGGATTGTCTTTAGCCACAACAAGCTCCTAGCATAACATGATCATTATGCGGGGATTGTCTTTAGCCACAACAAGCTCCTAGCATAACATGATCATTATGCAGGGATTGTCTTTAGCCACAACAGGCTCCTAGCATAACATGATCATTATGCGGGGATTGTCTTTAGCCACAACAAGCTCCTAGCATAACATGATCATTATGCAGGGATTGTCTTTAGCCACAACAGGCTCCTAGCATAACATGATCATTATGCGGGGATTGTCTTTAGCCACAACAGGCTCCTAGCATAACATGATCATTATGCGGGGATTGTCTTTAGCCACAACAAGCTCCTAGCATAACATGATCATTATGCGGGGATTGTCTTTAGCCACAACAAGCTCCTAGCATAACATGATCATTATGCAGGGATTGTCTTTAGCCACAACAAGCTCCTAGCATAACATGATCATTATGCGGGGATTGTCTTTAGCCACAACAGGCTCCTAGCATAACATGATCATTATGCGGGGATTGTCTTTAGCCACAACAAGCTCCTAGCATAACATGATCATTATGCGGGGATTGTCTTTAGCCACAACAAGCTCCTAGCATAACATGATCATTATGCAGGGATTGTCTTTAGCCACAACAGGCTCCTAGCATAACATGATCATTATGCGGGGATTGTCTTTAGCCACAACAGGCTCCTAGCATAACATGATCATTATGCAGGGATTGTCTTTAGCCACAACAGGCTCCTAGCATAACATGATCATTATGCGGGGATTGTCTTTAGCCACAACAAGCTCCTAGAACAAGCTCCTAGCATAACATCATCAGTCTCCCAAATCCCCCGAAGACAGAGTGTGACCGCCCACATGGCGGGGTAATCAAAAAATGGTCACACACGTAATGTTCTCATCCGTAGCTGATGCATTTGTACCATAGTGTTCAAGTGCTTCGGCTGTTGGGATGACCCCTGGAGTCTTTTAGCCAGCGTAAGCCAACAACAACATCACCATCATCGTTGTCGTCGTCGTCTTCAATAACAGCAACAACAAAACAAACGTATTGCCGAGTACAGTGACAGCCCTTCCTTCACAAAATAGTAACCCGAGGTGAAATTACTCAACTCAACTGTTTTATTTCGTCCTCATATCATACAAGGATTAATAGCTTCAAATTAATAATATGCCACCGTACAAATTTTTAAGTGATTCCGTGCAACGGTTCACGAGATATTGACACAGCGAAAAAAGAATAGAAGAAAACATACACCGATGGTCGTACCCCCCCCCCCCCCCCCCCCCCCCCCCCCCCCCCCCCCCCCCCCCCCCCCCCCCCCCCCCCCCCCCCCCTCTCCACGGATTGACGATGGACTGACAGTAACAGCAAAAACAACAACAAGAACAACGAGAACAACAACAACCAGAAACAAAAATAACGACAACAACCACAACAAGAACCAGAAACAAAAACAACCACAACAAGAACAACGAGAACAACAACAACCAGAAACAAAAACAACCACAACAACCACAACAACCACAACAAGAACAACGAGAACGACAACAACCAGAAACAAAAATAACGACAACAACCACAACAAGAACAACGAGAACGACAACAACGAGAACGACAACAACCACAACAAGAACAACGACAACAACCACAACAACAACCAGAAACAAAAATAACGACAACAACCACAACAACAACCAGAAACAAAAATAACGACAACAACCACAACAACAACCAGAAACAAAAATAACGACAACAACCACAACAACAACCAGAAACAAAAATAACGACAACAACCACAACAACAACCAGAAACAAAAATAATGACAACAACCAGAAACAAAAATAACGACAACAAGAACAACGAGAACGACAACAACCAGAAACAAAAATAACGACAACAACCACAACAACAACCAGAAACAAAAACAACAAGTGCAACGCCGAGCGGCTGCAAAGTCCCCTCGCAGCATCGCCGAGCTACTCCGAAATCGGAATGTGGGTGGGGCCTTCGGCATTTCTTTGAAACACATCAAACAGGCCTCCTCTGGGGGGGGGGGGGGGGGGCGTACATCAAAGAAAACCAGAGCTGGCGGTGGGCTTTAGTAAAAAGGACTGAGGTTTTAACGGAACGAATAGTACTGTCAGAGAGTCGGACCCGTGATTTGAGCCCGCGCGATCATGCGCACACGAGCGCACCGAAAAATTCATGTCCTGGAACAGGCGAAGCGGCAGATATCAAAAGAAAACGTACTTACATAAAAACGCATCAAAACAGCACGTAACTGAATAGTTTTTTTAATATAGCCTTGGGGTTCGGACCCGTGATTTGAACGCGCGCGATCATGCGCACACGAGCACACAGAGAAAAATTCATGACAACTGTGTTATAGACCATTCATCAAGAAATGTTGAGAAAAAAACTGCATTGAAATACATGCAAAACTTCGCGAGATATTAGCGATTATGTGTTTTGGGGGTTTGAACCCCGTAACTGGCGCGACCTTGACCTTAATGTAAAACTAAATACATCAGTGGATAGCTTGCATCTTGGCAAACTAGTATACCAAATTTGATGATGATAGACTGAAGTTTTGAGAAAAACGGACGAATAGCCGGACGGAGGCACGCCGGACGGACCAGACAGAAACAATAGTTCCCGAACCTTCGGCTCGGGGACTAATGACGACAACAACCAGAACAATAAGAAGAACAACCAGAACAACAACAGTAGCAAAATCATCATCATAATCACTGTCACTACTGTCGTCGTTCTTCCCCTCTATATACAATACTTATAGCCATTATTGATTGCCATTGATCATAAAAGTAAAGACAGATAATCTAATCACCCTTATACCAAAATACACTCATTCGCTTTATGTGAATTAATAATGGATGCGTCCAATTATGCGGTGAGTGTTTAATTAAGCCTACTGTCGGTATTTCCATAAAATAGTGTTTGTGTGAGAAAGGAAAAGCATTCCACAAAATAATGCTCGCAACGAGTAGACTAAGTAAGTATGCATATTATACACGCACGCACACGCACAAACACACACGTGTGTAAGTGGGTGGGTGGATGGATGGATGGATTTATGGATGGATGGATAAGTGGTGAGTGGGTGGGTGCGTGGATGGATGGATAGGTAAACAGGTGGTGAATAGGTGGATGGGTTGATGGACGAATGAACGGGGACGGGTGGATGGATGAATAAAATTATGGAACTGGATGGATGGGTGGGTGGATGCATGGGTGGGTGGATGGGTGGATGGATGGATAAAATGATGGAACTGGATGAATAGATGGATGGATGGATGGATGCATGCATAAAATGATAGAAGTGGATGGATGGATGGATGGATGGATAAAATGATGGAACTGGATGAATAGATGGATGGATGGATAAAATGATGGAACTGGATGAATAGATGGATGGATGGATGGATGGATGGATGCATGCATAAAATGATAGAAGTGGATGGATGGATGGATGGATAAAATGATGGAAGTGGATGGATGGATGGATGGAAGGATAAAATGATGGAAGTGGATGGATGGGTAGGTGGATGGATGGATAAAATGATGGAAGTAGATGGATGGATGGATGGATGGATGAATGGATAAAATGATAGAAGTGGATGGATGGATGGATGGATGGATGAATGGATAAAATGATGGAAGTGGATGGATGGGTAGGTGGATGGATGGATAAAATGATGGAAGTAGATGGATGGATGGATATGATGGAATTGGATGGATGGATGACTGGGCGGGCATACAGATGAATGATGCATAGATGGATGGAGAGAGGAATCAGAAAAAAAGAAGGAAGGAATGAAGGAAG
>CM065681.1:9976314-9978814 GCA_017654935.2 Phymorhynchus buccinoides | reverse complement strand
GAAAGGAAAGAAAGAAGAAAGAAGAAAGAAGAAGAAAGAAAGAAACAAAAAAGAAAGGAAAGAAAGAAAGAAAGAAAGAAAGAAAGAAAGAAAGAAAGAAAGAAAAGAAAGAAAGAAAGAAAGAAAAAAAGAAAGAAAAAAAAAGAAAGAAAAAAAGAAAAAGAAAAAAAGGAAAGAAAGAAAAAAAGAAAGAAAGAAAGAAAGAAAGAAAGAAAGAAAGAAAGAAAGAAAGAAAGAAAGAAAGAAAGACAGAAAGAAAAGAAAGAAAAATAGAATGACAGAATCAATCGATTAATTAACTAACTAATCAGTGAATAGAACGAAAGAACAAAAATGGAGAAAGAAAGATTAAAAAGAAATGACAGAAAGAAAAAGAAAAGAAAGAAAGAAAAGAAAGAAAGACAGAAAAAAAAAAAGAAATACAAACAGACAGAAACAAATAATGAAAGAAAGAAAGAAAGAAAAATAATGAAAGAAAGAAAGAAAGAAAAATAATGAAAGAAAGAAAGAAAGAATTAAATTAATTTATGAATGAATTCATTAACTAATTAATGAATGCATTAATTAATTAATTAATAGAAAGAAAGAAAGAAAAAAAAAAAATAAAAAGAAAGAAAGAAAGAAAGAAAGAAAGAAAGAAAGAAAGAAAGAAAGAAAGAAAGAAAGAAAGAAAGAAAGAAAGAAAGAACGCTTACCTGCAAGACATGCCAGTAGACCCAAAGAGAAAAACATTGCGGACATTGGAGACATGGTGACGTCAGAGGTGAAAGGTGACGTCAGCAGTAGATGGGAAGCTACGTCACCGGAGGGTTAAATATCTGTAGCTGTCACGTGACCACCAGACGGGTTCGGTCAAAGGTTGCCTCTCAAGACGAGTCTGTCGAAAAAAGAGAGCAAGAAATCTATACACATCTGCATTGTTTTAAAAAAATCGGGACTTTCCTGGTGTTGCACTGCCTCCGGGCATTGCCTCCAGGATCGTTCTCACCATCTTTATATATATCTACTAATATACTAATGTCCCATATGTGTCTGTTTCAGAACGGAGGACGCTAAGCAGAATTTCACAAAGAGAAAAAGAAGAAGAAGAAAAATTCTTGTACCCCCCCCCCCCCCCCAAAAAAAAAAAAAAAAAATCCCCCCCCCCCCTCAAAACAGATATGTACTTATTTATCATTATGATACATTACAACTAAGCATCTGACTGAATGTAATAGACAAATCAAATTAGGCCTATTTGAATTCAGTGGAAATGTATTTAGCCTATGTTAAAAGGAAGAGCACATTAATTCATCCTTTGTCCTTGTTTCGGGGATAAAGATTAAAGAATACAATAAAGCTGTCTTATCACACAGAGGCGGATCACATCATTTCTAAGGAGAGGGGGTCCAAAGTCGACGGCGCAAAGCGCCTATAGTTTGCTAGTGGGTCTGGGTGCATGCCCCCCACACACACACACACACACAACACACCCGGAAAAAAAATCCCCAAAGAACTCAAATAGTGCAACCTGGTGCCATCTGAGCTCAAAATTTACCACTAAATCTTTTTTAAATTTTCAAGTATTCCCCCTTTTTTTCCCCCCCCCCCCCCCCCGATCCGCCCATGTTGCACACACCGTTTTTCTGTAACAGAACAGCACATGAAGTGTGCAAAGTAAATACAACACATTGAAGATGTCTTCTTTCCTTTGTTAGCAGTTTGCAGTCGGCGTGCTTTAAATGCAACATTTAACCAAACTCAATGTATTTTGGGATCTATCATTACCCTCAGAACCGCACTTTTGGTAGCATGTTGGATCTTTCTACCGAGTTTCATTGTTTGTTTAGATTAACAATTTGAGTATTATTTAAGAGTCCCAAGGCCCAACCCGTACTATGCAGCAAAATACCACAAATTTGGACACGAATCTTTTAACCTTCGTTGAGACCATTTATCTGCACTGTCTGTGTCTGCGACTAATTTCAAAGTGGGAAAACCAGTTCTGGACTCAGCGTGCAGTATTTTTTTTTTCTCTCAGAGTCAAATAAGTTCTAAGAATTCAATGGAAAGTTTGTACAATATTTACGACCAATCAGTTTTAGCAACTATGTAACCCAATGACTTCCGTCCCTAAACCCAAAGGAAGTTAATAAATGACGAAATATCGGAACATTTTTATCCTGTGCTGTTTTGTGTTTTTAGCCTGAATGTTTTAACCTATAGTTTCCAACCAACGAACGCATCAGCCAGCTAAGGAACTTAAACTGGAACATCATCTTTTCCGTCGATTTCCGACACACCTCGCACAACAATCTCAGCAGACACTATAGTATATACCGACTTATCATAAACAGCAGGTACCAATGAAATCCTTTTAGTATGTAGAAGCGAGCTCGTGAATAATTCGTGTTCTTTAGCCAAGTGGTTAACAGACGTTCCTGCCAGGTTCAACTGTCATCATCATGTCAAAGCTGCCCACGCCCTGGACAAATGGGTCTCTGGAGGCTTGAGCCATGAA
>CM065681.1:9953814-9971314 GCA_017654935.2 Phymorhynchus buccinoides | reverse complement strand
CATTCGGGACTTTCCTGGAGTTGCACTGCCTCCGGGCATTGCCTCTAGGATCGTACCCACCATCTTTATATCTACTAATGTCCCATGTGTGTCTGTTTCAGACCGGAGGACGTTAAACGGATTTTCAGGATCGGTTATTCAAAGACATTTTATTCTTAGCTTAATGTCAGGAGATAAGGATAGGCCTGATGTTATACATGCTATTTTGTTCTGCGCTTTGGGCTCGATCAAAAAAGCTATTTAAGAGTCCGTATATTGTATTATTATTATTATTATTATTATATATTATTATTATTGTTATTTATTATTATGTGTCCGTTTTCAGTTTTCACTGGTCTCCCCGCTGCGCACAGCCAACACATTCCGATTACAGAGGAACTGAAATGATAAAAATTATTTGGAAGATTTTTTTTGGGGGGAAAACAGGAGACTGGGCCAATAAGTCCGAAAGATAGTAGATGATAGAAAGCAAAGGGAAAAGGCAGAGTCAAAGAGAGTGGCAGATCAGAGGAAGTTACAAGCACAGAACATCCAGAAGTTGGGGGGACTATTTTTACGAAAACCCCCCCCCCCCCCCCCCCCCCCATCCCGGTATCCCTACGGGGAGAGACTCGTGGAGGGGGCGAGGTCGTCCAGCTCCCCGTATGGAGGCACGAGGCATCCACCCACTGCCCCATGTACATGCAATAAAGGAATCCCCACTATTGTAGATGCTATTTTTTTTTATTCCCAGATAAGTTTGACGGAAAGTTCAAGCTGAAGTAAAAAAAACCGTTCTCAGTCTGAACGAAAGCCTTTTTTTTTTATCAGAACATATTGACACACAACCGCAACTGATATTTTTTGGTATTTGGTACTTTATGCTCACAGAGGCGTCTCTGTGAAATTCGGGTTGCTCCCACCTGGAGAGCGCGTCGCAGCCAGAGGCGCGCCACCCTTTTTTCATGCATGCGATTTTTGTGTGACCGATGAGGAAGGAAAAAGGGGGGGGGGGTAAATTTTGACCAAATTACAACTTTTTCGTTGCCACAGGGTTTAACGCGTGCTAAGTGCATGGGCACACGGGACCTCGGTTTATCGTCGAGAGAGAGAGAGAGAGAGAGAGAGACGAGAGAGAGAGAGAGAGAGAGAGAGAGAGAGAGAGAGAGAGAGAGAGAGAGAGACAGAGAGAGAGAGAGAGAGAGAGAGGGGACAGGGGGAGAGAGAGAGAGACACAGAGAGAGAGAGACAGAGAGAGAAAGAGAAACGAAGGGAGAGAGAGGGAGAGAAAGGGAAATAGAAGACAGAATAAAGAACAGAACAAGATAAACCGAAAGAGAAAGAGAAAGAACGATACAGAGGGACAGAAAGAAACAGAAACACGCGAGGGCAAGAGGGTAGCGAGAAAGAAAGAAACAGACTGGTACAAACTAAGAGAGGAGGGTTGGGACAGAGAGAGAAAGAAAGAGAGAGAGAGAGAGAGAGAGAGAGAGAGAGAGAGAGAGAGAGAGAGAGAGAGAGAGAGAGAGAGAGAGAGAGAGAGAGAGAGATCGAGAGAGAGAGAGGATAGAGGGAGAGAGAGAGAGACAGACAGACAGACACTAACAGACAGACAAAGAGAGACACAGAGAGAGGGGAAAGAGAGGGAGAGAAAGGGGGTAGAGAGGGAGAGAGAGAGACAGACAGACAGACAGACACTAACAGACATACAAAGAGAGACAGAGAGAGAGGGGAAAAGAGAGATTTAATGCTCATGCTCTTAACAGCACTGACAGCCAAACTGCCCCAAAACCATGTCAGAAGCTCCAAGGTTTCGTTGTAGTAGGACTGCCAACACGACACTAATACAGGAGACTGTTCCAGAGAATGATAAGGCATTGCCTTGAATGCCTGGTGGCAAACAGTGGCCCAGCAATATGTCAAATGCTTAAACATGTTTTGTGGATTTTAATAACACACCCACTGATGTTTATCTCCTCTGGCAGTCACGTGACATTTTGAAAATTATTTGTTTTCTTCGATTTTTTACGGACATGAAAGGCGAACTTTTGTTTGCATGCGAAATCAAAGTTATAACTTGGTTATTGAACCCATGGTGATATTACAATCAATATGTTATCATCCCCTATTTTTTGTTAGCAGTATATACTAGCAGAACAAGAGGCAAAGCCTTCAAGGCTCACTCGAACAGGCACATGTCGGACAACAACAAACAAAGATTGAGGGGGTGTCTAAAGTACAAGATTGCCAATAACATTTTAAAGTACAAATGAAACTATCGTTAATGGATACAACTAAAAAAAAAACAAAAAAAAAAGTGCCTTTGCCGAGAATCGGACCCGGAACCATTGGCATGACAGACAGGCACTCCACCAATGAGCTATCAAGGCTTTCAGTGTTGATGAGTTACTTAACTCATGTTGCCTGTTGAATACTCTGTAACCCACTAATCTAAAATGTTACCTGTTTGTTATCTGTTTACAGCGTTGTTTTTAAGTATCTAATTATTCAAATCATTATTGTTTGAAAGCTTGCATACATAGACATCTATATGTGTGCAAAGTTTGAACAATGTATGCCTTCTATTTCCCGAGAAAATGCCAACGTTAAAGTTTGGAGATTAGACACACGGCAACACAACGTTAAACACGCACACACACACACACACACACACACACACACACACACACACACACACACACACACACACACACACACACACACACATATACACAGACACGCAAACACGCAACTATCATGCTATAGACTCACTTGTGAGCCAAAACGAGTGAGCCAAAAATGGTGTTTCGTTGTAGTTCCAAGGTTCCGTGTTAGTATGTCTACAAGTATAACTGTAAATGTAAAGTGTCTCATAAAGATAAACACTTCACCTGACGCCTACAACACCTATGCTATTGGTTTATCATGTCGCACAGGACAAGAAAATGGAAGGTGAAAAGAAGCATAGGAGAGTGAGATGGGTAGTGGGTGGGAAAGAATCAGACAGGAAGTTGGAAATGATGAAAGAAAAGAGAGGGTGAGAGAGAGAGAGAGAGAGAGAGAGAGAGAGAGAGAGAGAGAGAGAGGAATTAGAGAGAGAGAGAGAGAGAGAGAGAGAGAGAGAGAGACGGAGAGAGAGAGAGAGAGAGAGAGGGGGAGAGAGATGTCAAAGTCAAAGTCAAAACATTGTTTCCAGATAGAACATTGAATAAGCAAATAATATGCTTTTTTCATCAAACCATCCCATAAAAAGTGTATGCGTGTGTGTGTGTGTTGTGTGTGTGTGTGTGTGTGTGTGTGTGTGTGTGTGTGTGTGTGTGTTGTGTGTGGTGTGTGCGCGCGCGCGCGCGCGCGCGTGTGTGTGTGTGTGTGCGCGTGTGAGTGTGTGCGTGCGTGCGAGCGCGCGTGTGTGCGCGAGTGAGTGTGTGTGTGTGTTGTGTTTGTGTGTGTGTGTTTGTTTGTTCCTGTTTGTATTTGTGCATACGATCATAAACAAAACCAAATATCAGGAAAGGTAAAATGTTGAAGAAAATCTGGGAAACCTGTTTTCACATTAACAATCAAACTGCACAGTCTCTCTCTCTCTCTCTCTCTCTCTCTCTCTCTCTCTCTCTCTCTCTCTCTCTCTCTCTCTCTCTCTCTCTCTCTCTCTCTCTCTCTCTCTCCCCCCCCCCCTCTCTCTCTCTCTCTCTCATATCTTTCTCCTTCTTTCTCCAGACAAACATATCATAATATTTGCTTTGTATTGTGACGTTGTTTTTTTGTATGTGTGACTGGTATGTCACTATACAGTCATCCCCCATTCTTCAAATTATGGCCATCTTGTTTGGAGGACATAGACCAAAAAAAGACAGAAATTCCGTTTAATTCGTCTGGTGCTTATGACAAATCACAAGGTTTTTCGAATGACGTATAAAGGGCAAACTTAACCATAGCATTGTCATTTCCACAACCTGAGTCTTTCCTTCCCTACAGTTTGGACAGTCATTTCCAGCCACTCCAGGGTTAGCCTTCCTTAGTGGATTAGAACATCGTGCATCTATGGTGTGTACTCGCTCGTTTCATTCAATGTATATGACATTTTGGCAGTAGTTTTTGACAGAAGAGCAAATTGTTTGTGTCTAAGACGAAAGCATTAATGCCTGATTTGTGTGTGTTTCTGACGTAATAAGATAAACATGGGCTCACCGTTGTACAGTTTTCATGAGAGGTTCGGGGTTGGACAAAGGAGGATGAAGTAGGGAAGTAAAGAAGAAGTGGTGTGTGTTGTGTGTGTGTGTGTGTGTGTGTGTGTGTGTGTGTGTGTGTGCGTGTGTGTCCAATACCGTGTGTGTTGTGTGTGTGTGTGTGTGTGTGGAGTCTGTGTGTGTGTGTGTGTGTGTGTGTATGTGTGTGTGTGTATGTGTGTGTGTGTGTGTGTGTGCGTGCGTGCGTGCGGGCGTGCGTGCGCGCTGTGCGTGTGTTTATGGGTGTACGACTGTGCGTGGGTGCATGACATCAAATATGATTTGTATAGTTATGATTTGTATATTCATAATACGTATAAACTTCCCTCACTTTCATGTATTAAATCGATTACTGTGACAAGTCTTGTCAAAGGAAGAGAAATATTTTCGACCAAACGTGTGTCTATGTGTATGCTTTTTTCTGGACGTTATTCGATTTTTGCTTTATTATAAGACTTATGTGGACAAGAAAGTAAAGTAAAAGAGTAAAAGAAACTGGAAAAGAAGCCCCATAAAGACCCACCAGATCCATGAGTGAAAATCACGGGTTTCACGCGTTTCCTTCTCTCGCTGGTAAAAAAATTTCATTTGACCAGGTTTGACTCCCATACAAATGCCCCCAAATTGAAAACGAGACGGAGACTCAAAAGAGCAGAATCAATTTAAAGTTGGGGGCATTTGTATGTGGGTCACACCTACCCAGAAAAAAACAAGGGACTATCTTGCTGGGTCAGTGGGTCTTTAAAACGGTAGCTTAAGTCTAGAGAAATTCTTTGTAATGTTTTTTTCAAGGTGTCATCACTGATTTTGTTTTAATGTAGATCACCTGCCGTTCAATATTACTCAAATCGGGCCGAAGAAAAAGTATAGGCCTACCAAAATTGTGTTGTCCTGTGATGCCTGCTTTAAACCTTTCGCCACCAGCCATATGTCAGCCAAAATATACCATTAAGCTTAACTGGGTAGAGAAAAAAAAATTGTTTTTTTGTTTTTTTCAATGCTGATTGTAAAGCGCTTTGTGCTCGATAAAAAGCGCTATATAAATATCCGTTTATTATTATATTATTGTGAATTCCTCTGTGACATGTATAACATAAGGCCTATCCTTACCTCCCAAAATTAAGAAAATAGGGTCTTCGGAAAACAGGCCCTGATTTGATGCCTTTTAGTGACATGGATGTTTAACCACTGTGGTGCCTAAATGTGACATTGGCGGTGAAAGGGTTAAAGGCGTCAATGCTGAAATGAAATCATAAATGACATATAGATTAGATATGAATAACACGTAGGCCTGCATAGAACAAACACAACCTGGTGTCCATTGAAGCTGAAAGCTTGGAGTCAAAGTCAAAGTCAAAGTCAAAGTAAGTTTGTTTGTGTTTTTTAAACCAGGGGGTACATGAAATTGTTACATAATACATGTAACTACTTCCAAATGAAACATTACACACATAACCAGCAGAGAGAAACATAGCGGTATATAGTGCCTCACAAACCAACCTTACACAATCTAGTATACTCTCTCACATACACACACATAAAAAGCTATATCAAATATATACATCAAATTTAAACATAAAAAATGCAGAGAACTAATTATCCCAATCATTAGTGATGGGATGTACTTCTTTCAAACGCTATCGTGACTACATACATACAAGCTCTGAAAACATTACCAGCTTCGATTGCGGCTTCGATTCCCACCAGCAGAAAACCAGGAGCTCAAAGGAGGGACTTTTTCTATGGGTAGGAAGAAAAACAATCTATGTCACCAGGCCGAAGCGTCACATTACTGTCTGAAGGGTGTGGCAGAGATCAGACTTGTGAATGATTCATATTCATATTATAGCCCTCAGAAAACGGGTCAACTTCGAGCCTAGAAGCGTGGACAACTCTCAACAAGATGAGAACATGAAACATTGGGTAGAAAAGCAACACGAATTATTCATAAGCTCGTTTCCAGAGTATAATGTAACCAGATGGATTACGACACTGATGGCTTTTGTCACTGCTTTATTGGCTGGGTTGTATCATTTCGTATTCCTCCTGGCGAAACGTGTGTTGGGAAACAAACGAGGACAAAAATGATCGGCGTAGGAGCCGATGTTTCGTTGATTTAATAGTCAGTCAGTTTGCTTCTTGAAAGGATTTCCAGTAATTCTATGGGATACGTGTCTTCATCATGTTTGGTTTGGTTTGTTGATCCGTAGTGTGTGTGTGTGTGTGTGTGTGTGTGTGTGTGCGTGTGTGTGTGTGCGTGTGTGTGTGTGTGCGTGCGTGTGTGTGTATGTGTGTGTGTGTGTGTGTGTGTGTGTGTGTGTGTGTGTGTGTGTGTGTGTGTGTGTGTGTGTGTGTGTGTGTGCGTGTGCGTGTGCGTGCGTGCGTGCGTGCGTGCGTGCGTGCGTGTGAAAACCCGTCTGTCGGAGCGTTTTCCGTAACACTCTTTACGAACATAATATTTTTGCTTACTAACATCAAATTGATGAAAACTTTAAATGTCTCAAATTTTCCACCCTATCAGCGCAGCCATCGTAAGTATTTCCATCATATCCATGAACAGAGAAAATCTGAATACGGGGCAACCCATTTTGTCCAAGACCCTCATACAGTATTCATGACCCAAAGGAAATACTCCCCATGTCCACCCACTGACACACATTGAGGTGAAATATGGCTTCCGTGACAGGACTTTGGGTGGAAGAGTTTGTGGCTATTGTTTTTATTATATAGTGCAAGATAAAAGGTATTAGCGTAAACTTATCACTTTTCTGTTATAGTAGTGTGTGTGTGTGTGTGTGTGTGTGTGTGTGTGTGTGTGTGTGTGTGTGTGTGTGTGTGTGTGTGTGTGTGTGTGTGCGTGCGCGTGTGCGTGTGCGTGTGTGTGTGTGTGTGTGCGTGCGTGTGCGTGCGTGTGCGTGTGCGTGTTTGCGTGTGCGGTGGTGTTGTTCTTCAGTTTAACGTCCTTCCACTAAAAGTGATTCAGACAATATATTGTAGTTTGATGTTGGTGTGGTGAGTGTGAGTGGGTGTGTCTGTAAATGTGTGTAAGCATTAGAGTAAGTGATAGGATAGTGATGCAGACCTAATCATACCCCCCCCCCCCCCCCCAAAAGAAAAAAAGAAAAAAAAAAATTACATTTAAAGAATATAACCGATAAATGAACAATGTTAAAGATACATACTAAGTGAACTACTTAATAAACATTTACAAACTGAATCAAGAACAGAATAATTGTTTAGAATACTGGGTAGAGACAATGGCGTCGATCCATCAATAAAACCATCAATACCCGAATTCTTGAAAAGTTCTCTTGCTATTGGACACTGAATCAGTAAATGACTGACACTCAAGGATTCACCACACATGCATTTAACATTAATACAGTATTTTGTTTTAAATGAATTCAAACGTAGTCTATGGATTAGACTTTCAATCTCCCTGGACGAGAAAGTAACACGTTTGTGTAATATTATCTCATTGTCTCTAACATTAGATTTAATACAGTTATTATAATATTGAACGTCTGAGTTCATCAATTCAGTTTTGACATTTTCATGAGAAGTTTTGTTTATAATTGAGAAACATTCTGTCAGATCTAAAGGAACATTAATTGATACTGCGTCGTCACTATTTTGAGCTGCATTTTTTGCAGCTTGGTCTACCCGTTCATTTCCTGATATTCCGCAATGAGAAGGCACCCAACAAAAAGTAATGGTGATGCCTTTCAAGGAAAGAATGTGTATTATATGTTTAATTTCAATTATCATGTCAAGTCGGATACATGAATTGGGAGACATAATAGCATACATTGCTGCTTTAGAATCAACACATATTAAGATGTGTCTGTTATTTATAGGAAAACTTAAAAGGAAATCCAAGGACATAAGTATAGCAAATAATTCAGCGCTATATATAGACAAATTTTTACCAAGATAGAACAACTTTTCTACTTTTAAGCTAGGAATAATGAAAGCTGCTCCCGAGTTATTATCTTCTAAAACTGAACCATCTGTGAATATTTTTAAATATTGATTGTACGTATTTTCTAAGTGCGTGTACACAGACGTTCTCAAAATATTGGGAGAACCCTTTTTAGATAAATGAGAGTAATCAATATCAAAGACAGCTTTTGATTGCTCCCATTTTGGAATGGGAGAAAATGTGGGTTTTTTAGTGATGTTACTTTTATTTAGTTTTGTATCGCTTAGAAGATCGGAGGAAAACGAATAAATAGATTTTGTGGATAGAATATTCTGAGCACGTTTTCCAAAATCCTTTTCAGAATTTAAACATACCTCTTCTGAGCAAAAATTGTTTTGAGAAAAACTTTTCAAAACAAATTTTGAAGCAGAAGCTTTACGGAGTTCTGTGAGAGGTAAAACTCCCACTTCGCTATATGTCCCTAAGTTAGATGTATGTGTGGGAACTCCAAGAGCAATTTTGTAAGCTTTGCAGTCAGTACTCTGAAGTTTATTTAAAAGATATTGAGGTGCATTAAAAAAATACTTCTTGAGCATATGATAGTCTAGAGCGTACAAGGGCGGATGCTAAAATTATTAATGTGTTGGTATCTTGCCCCCAAGATTGTTTACTAACTATTTTAAGGAAGTTTAAGCTTTTCCTTGCTTTATTTAAAATATAATCAATATGAGCATTCCACGTTAACTTACTACTTAAGAAAACACCTAAGAATTTGACGCTTTTAACATAATTTAAAACAATGCCATCCAAGATGAAAATTGGAAGTTTATCTGGATCATATCCAGAGTTAAAAAGCATCAGATTTGTCTTTTCTGGCGAAAGAGAAAGCCCGTTTTGCGTGTGTGTGTGTGTGTGTGTGTGTGTGTGTGTGCGTGTGCGCGTGTGTGTGCGCGTGAGTGCGTGCACGCGCGCGCGCGTGTGTGTGTGTATGTGTGTCCACCAGCTGCCAATGCATGGCAAATCCTTTTACTTAATTTTCTATCTGTCAAGTAATTGAGAACATATCGACTTTTTTCTCAGCAGATCCTCGTTAAGTTAGCCTTTTTTCTTTTATTTGTCCTCTCATATCTTACTCAACCTTCTCAGGCCTCCTGGCTCTTTCTTCCAGCATATGTAGTTGAACCTCCCCGGTTCCGTGGCATAATAATCAACGTGTTGAGTGTTGCCACTGCACTGCGAAGAAGAAGACGACCGTGTGAGCTTTCCGTGAGGGTCGAAGTGTCTGAACTGTGTTGTTTTATTATTTTGTCTGTTATGTGCCTCCACGAAAAGTATTACCATACATAAAGCTGTATTTTAGGAACATTTTGAGCTAATTACCTTTTTGGAATACTAACCCTAACCCTAACCCTACCCCCTAAACCTAACCCTACCCCCCACTATGTACTGCAGTACACCGTGATTTGTCACAGTTGTGGTTCGTTGCGTTTTTCCGTCTTATACGGTGGGGGGTAGGGTTAGGGTTAGGGCTAGGGTTAGGGTTAGGGTTAGTATTCCAAAAAGGTTATTAGCTAAAAATGTTCCTAAAATACAGCTTTATGTATGGTAAGAAAGGCAATAACGGAAAAATACAATTAACCGAGATAGGTAGGGGGGGTGGCACATCTTGACCTTTACCCAATGATTTCTGGTCACACGGGATTCTCTTTCTTGGTTAGTTTCCCTCTCTTATTTAATTCTCTTTCTCTTCCTTTGCACTTTTTTTCTTTTGTGGCGTGGGTGTTGATGGCTTTGAATAAATTGGCACCTCAACTTTGAAATACTTTCTGCCAAAGGGACTTAACTTAATATAGGTATAACAGTGTGAAACGAAAATTTGATACGAGGTGTATATTTCTGTGAGAATTATCATCTACAAATCCTGTATACCAGAATAGATTCTACTTCCTGTTGAAATATATTGTCAACCTAAAAGAAATTGCTTTTTGATATGACCTAAACTGGCTAAAGCCGCAACATTTCTATTAGCACAAAGGCTTGTAAGTTGAACATTTCTGTGGGAACATTGTCACGATCTGTTAGCCTGCATGTCTGTAGAATTGACCGGCACCAGTATCAGTGTGATCCACATATCTGAACCCATTATATTTTCAGGGGGAAATGATTCATTTACTGCACAGTCACGTATAAAAAAAGATGGCGACATAATCCTAGATATACACCAAGCCATGCATGGAAACTGTGGGACGAGTAACTCTAAGCCACTTTAGCGATGCTCTCGTCTCTCTTTGCACTGTCATCATGGAAGAAATACGGAGTCCGTTGTGCATGCTCTCCCCTGGGTAACAACTGATAGAGTGCCCGTTCCTGACAAAGGAAATGAAAATGGCTGGCTGCATTTCCTCCAACGATGACGGACAGACTACTCTTGACTGAATTTCTGTATAATGCTGCGTCCCATTGACCTATTGATGGGAAGCGGGGTCATAGACAGTAATGTGAGCAGATCTTAATGCTTCTTCACAGTTCCGTTAACTGTGCGAGTGTTTCTGTGATCGCTCAATCTTTCTGATAAACTCTATACCTGTCTTGTCTGTTTGTCTTCGAGTTGTGTGTGTGTTAGAGAAGAGAGAGAGAGGAGAGATTGCTTTGTATACTGTTCTTGTTTAGAGAGAGTTACGAGTGATATATAATAATTAATAACATTTATAGGTGATATAAAGCGCCTTACAAATACAACGCTACAACATGAACATGATTCAGGCACGTAATCCTACTTTAAATAATTACAGATCATATAAGATACATATAAATATACACATGCACAATAAGAGATAATAACTATGCAAACGGAAGAAAAAATGAAAACACACGCACTCGCCAGCTTAAGGCCAACATATTGACGTCGTTAAAAATAATAATTGAAAATGAATGTAAATGAAGAGAAACGACACAAAAAAAAACGGACACAAACGATGTACAATTATTATTATTATTTTATTATTATTATTATTATTGTCTTCGAGTTCCTCACTGTCTTTTTAGAGAGAGTTACGAGTGATATAAGGTGATATAAGGTTACAACACTCACATGTCCTGTTTTATATTATTAAATGGATTACTATTAACCCTTTCGCCGCCAGCCATTTTTTCAGCAAAAAAATACCATTAAACTTAATTGGGTGGAGAAATCAATCTACAATATTTGGTAATTCCTCAGCGACATGTATATCATTAGGCCTATCCTTGCCTCCCAAAATGAAGAAAATTAGGGTCTCCAGATAACAGGCCTTGATTTCATGCCTTTTAGTGTCTGGGGTGTTAAACCATTGTGGTCAATAAATGCAACATTGGCGGTGAAAGGGTTAATTGAGAATACTCCTAGGCCTTAAATGAGTGTCCCATAACAGAGATACTCTCCAAAAAGAAAATCATGTGGCAAAACTAAATCAGTAATGCAATGGGCCTGTATTGTCTCTTTAGTTTTTAACTTGTACTAATATGAAGATCCTCATCATCACCGTCATCTCGAGCGTCATCATTATAATCATTATCAGCAGCAGCAACACAATCATCATCATCATCATCATCACCATATTCATCATTTTAATTTGAGAAATTTAATTACAAGGGCAACGCTCGTAACATCAAAATTGTCCACACACAAAAATCCATACATAAATCAATATTTTACAATATCTGCAGAAAAATTAATTATAAACGTTTATCATCATCATCATCACCATCATTATCACATCATCAATATCTTAAGCACTAAACGCTTGTTGCATCCTAATTTTTGTACTGATTATAATTGGGTATTTGTTACTCGTTTTATTCAGATTTTGTTACACTAATTATAGTTGGATAACACTCCTTACATCCACTTATTTATAAGAAAATTACCAGATAAATCATCATCACCATCATCTTCTTCGTCACTTTGAGCATTATAATTCTGAGCACTCTATCAACAGGGATATCACTCGCCATATCCAGATTTTTAAACTATGTATATGTTACGCCCAATCCGTGAAATTGCCTATTTCATGAAATGGGCAAAATGCATTGCCCAATTTATTAAATGGACAATGTATCTCACATTTTTGAATCCCCATTCACATAGGTATTGATTAAGATTGATTCAATGGTATCAAACTTTTCTACATTGTATTTGCACCCCCATCCTGCCCCCCAACTCGACCAGATGCTAAGCTGGGGCATGCCTGAGTCACATGTTGAATCAAACGTTTTATCAAATTAAGTCTGAATTTTAAAAAATTTAACTCATCTACAGATGATATTTCTCAGTCGTTTGAACCAATTCTTGATCCATGTGTGCTAATGAACAAAAACTATTTTTCATTCATATTTCTTTTCTCAATTACTCGTTATAAATTGGCTATTTCACGAACTGGGCAAACCATTTTGCCCATTTCATGAAATGGGCAATTTCATGGATTGGGTGTAACATATAGAACATAAAAGGATCAATTATCATCATAAAGCCACTCTAGCACTATATCTGGAATGGTAACGCCCGTTGCATCCATATATTCTAAAGACAATAAAAACAGATCGTGATCATGTTGATGAGGACGACGACGAAGATGATAATGATGATGATCAATATTATAATCAAATCATTTTGAGCATAATATCTAGGCCGTACATTTTACTGTTTAAAAATCAGCTTTTACAATTTCATGAGCACTATGCATAAAGATATCATGCTCGTTTCGTGAAGCCATTTTGCAAAAAGTGAATATCTTGCGGGGATTTTGAACGTTTAAAAACAAAGCTTTTAAAATCAATTGAGCAATATTAATATTTTATAGAAGTTACGCTTTTGACATGACAAAATTTTACAAAAACGTTTTTTAACTGATTGGGCAATAGGTGAAAGAGGTAACGCAAATGACTTGAACTTCAAGAAGAAGAAAAAGAAGAAGAAGAAGGAGGAGGAGGAGGAGGAGGAGGAGAGATGGAGGAGGAGGAGGAGGAGGAGGAGAGGTGGAGGAGGAGAAGAATTGAAGAGTTGATTTTGAAATTAAATCAGACCTGGGTTTACTAACGTATTGAAGAAGAGTTGTAAAAGGTAATACAAATGACTTGAACATAGAAGAATGGGGGAAGGAGGAGGAGGAGGATGAGGATGATTAAGCAAAGGATTTTGAACGTAAAAACAAACCTAGACTTTCTAAGTTATGGCGCAAATTTTAAAAAGAGTAAAAATCGTGACGTGACAACTTTTTTCGTGAAGGAAAGTGTGTAGAAACTCTTCTCTACGAACAAAAGTTTCCTGAAATTATAATAATGCCATGCTTTTTCATTATTCCAGACCAGAGCAGGGCAAAGTATTGATTCTCATTGACAAGTTTTGGCTAAGATGCAGAGTAACACCCCCCCTCACAGTCTTGGTTCGTTGCGGTGTTTTTTTCGTCTTGCCTGTATATTCTACTATTAACGAATGCACATTTTTAATTGTTTAAATGGAGGAACATTTACGTGAAATATAGAAAACGATAGATAGATGTTGATGTTCTCAATTTGCAGCAAGAAAGGCAATACTGAAAAAATCGGAAAGAACCGAGAAATGGAGGAGGGGGTTATCACCTGCTTTTTTTGTTAATTTGTATTTGGAAAATTGGGAGGAGGTTGTTAACCGGAGGTTGTTGTTAACTACTTTTTTCTGACAAACACATTGTTACGAACCCCACCCCCATGAAACACCAGAACTAAACAATGGTTATTTCTAGAAACAAAATCGAAACAAACAGAAAACACACAAACACATTGTTACGAACCCCACCCCCATGAAACACCAGAACTAAACAATGGTTATTTCTAGAAACAAAATCGAAACAAACAGAAAACACACAAACACATTGTTACGAACCCCACCCCCATGAAACACCAGAACTAAACAATGGTTATTTCTAGAAACAAAATCGAAACAAACAAACAGAAAACACACAAACACATTGTTACGAACCCCACCCCCATGAAACACCAGAACTAAACAATGGTTATTTCTAGAAACAAAATCGAAACAAACAGAAAACACACAAACACATTGTTACGAACCCCACCCCCATGAAACACCAGAACTAAACAATGGTTATTTCTAGAAACAAAATCGAAACAAACAAACAGAAAACACACAAGCGCATATTTTATACACATCTGGGCCTGTATTCACAATGAGATAGTATGAGACGTGTCACCATGATATCTTAGAAGTCCTAAAAGCAGAAGGATTTGATAGGACGTTAGAAGGACTTCTAAGATATCATGACGATGACTCTCATACTATCTCAATGTGAATACAGGCCCAGAACGCCAAAATACAATAAAGGATCGTTCCTCACCCGCTAGACCTATCGTCTGCTTGATTTTTCTCTGAACTTCCGTTACCCAGAAGGCACGACGGTCGCTCGGTGACTGACAACAACGGGCGACGGTCGTCAGTTTCTTTCTGCAGCGTGCAATGCGAGCGTGCGATGCTTTAAATAGAGCAGAAAGTGGGTGGGTGGGTGGTATTGGGTGTGTCTGCATGTATGCAAATGCAACATTCATTCATCTACTGTGACGTGGACTGAAAGGAGCCACACGTTTCGCCTTCACGCGTTTCGCCTTTTGATGTAAGCCTACTAAAACTGCCACCTTCGTTTCCAGTCCACGTGATTTATGCCTACAGGCGTTTCGCCTACACGTTTCGCCTACACGTTTCGTGATGAATGTTGCCAATTTTATCATGTCGTTCTCGCCAACATAGTGTCATGTTTAGGATTATCACTTCTCCCAATTTTGTGGCTCAAGCCACAAACCTATAACTCACTTTGTCGGTCGGTCTGTCTGTCGGTCCAAAATTGTCGCACATTTTGACAAAATTGTCGCACTTTCAAATCGATGATGATGAAAATGATGTTTTTCGTCCTCTCGGTCATAGACACATATGGGACATTTGTAAATACAAAGATGTTGGGAACAATACTGGCTGCAATGCCCGGAGGCAGTGCAACACCAGTAAAGTCCCGAGTTTTTAACAATATAGATAGATGTAGCGGTAACCATGCCTCGGTTAAACCTCATCGGCTATGGTACCGCCACATTGGACAACTGTACCACAATTCAAATCGAGGCTACACTTCAAATTGAGGCCGCTCTTTAAAATGATGTATTTTAAAAGTGTACAAAATAATAAACATACGTAATACAGACACTACAACAGACACGACGAGTATGCGGTGCTTCTTTTGATGAGTATAAGTAGGATACATAGTTTTAAATGTTTTCCAAAAGATATAAAAAGTTACGAAATGGTGCAGAGATAGCATTCTGGTTTACAGATTAAAATTATTGAAAAGCCAGGGGAGGTGACTCATGATTGGAGTGGTAAAAATAGACCGCGTGCCACAAACTATTGCGATTTCGCGCTTGTTTTTTAACTTCTTCAATTACTTTCTTTTCAAAGACCCCCCACGTCACGTGTCACATTCCCTCTTATGCTTGGAAGATTTGTTAAGATTTCCTACCAGCTCTAAGAGGGAAAACACGTGAAAACCATGATTTTGACACATGACGTGGTGGGTCTTTAAATCACGCATTTTGCACGGATTGTTGTCCTTAAATTAAAGGGCCAACCACACTACATGCGATGCGATTGCGATCCGAGGCTAATGTTAAGATCAGCTCCCTCCGCTGTTCCAGGGTGAAGGCTTAGGGTTAGGGCCAATCAGCTCCCTCCGATTGACCTTTTCCGTAAAGCTGATTGGCCAACTTCACCATGGAACAGCGGAGGGAGCTGATCTTAACATTTGCCCGATCCGATTGTGACGATGTCTGTGAGTCATGATTCACGTGAAATACTTCTGTCTAAAAATAATTCTAGTATTTTCGTTCACTATGCTCAAGTAGACCCCAGTACATAAATCAAATAAAATGTTCGAGACTAAATATTGATGTTTCTTCAGATTCGTGTACGGGGGACTACACATATAGTGAACAAAACTACTAGGATTTCATCAGATTCATTTACACAGTTGTTTGCTTGTTGTCGTTCTCGTACCCTGGCTAAAAGACTCCAGGGATCATCCCAACAGCCGAAGCGCTTGAACACTATGGTACAAATGCACCAACTAGGGTTGAGAACATTAGGGGAAGACGGGGTAAAAAGCGCATGAACGGGTAAGAAGCCCACCCCAATTATCTCATGAAATGAAGCGAATTTCAGTCTCATTTTGCCCATGAGACGAGCGTTAATGTCTAGCATTCGTCTCATGGGCAAATTTGACTGAAATTTTCTTTATTTCATGAGATAATTGGGGTGGGCTTCTTACCCGCCCATGCGCTTTTTGCCCCGTCTTCCCCTACGTGTGGGACCGCTTCTGATTAACCCGCCACGCGAGCAGCCACGCTCCGACTTCGGAGGAAGACAGTTGGCTTTCACATTGATCATGCCTCACGAATGTCAAATCGCATCGCAATCGCATCGCATCGTATCGAATGTAGTGTGGCTGGCCCTTAAGTCTGTTTCTTTGGGCTATAACAAGGCCGTGCATGACTAACAAGAAAACTGAAGCTGACGGTTTATTCGGCCTTTAAAGGTGCACCCTGACGGATGAGTTTTTGCAAGAAACACGTCGAGATCACCAGAAAGACAGCCTTTTCGAGGATCAGAACATTCACTTTGCTCTGGTTTCCTATAAATTAAACCGTCAAAACGGCGATTCCTCCTTGGCGGAGATGCCGGAGAGAGTAGCCATTTTGGATGGGGTGGGTGAAGGTCACTCATTGTGATTGAAGCGTTTTCTTTTTTTGTAGTCCAGTAAAAACAAACAAATTGGAGCTGTTTCCTTTGTTGTGAGCGAAACTACTTTAGATAATCTGTATAAAATTTTAAAAAAAAGAGAAAAAGGCTTGTATTGCGAAAATATTTCGTGCAAAGGATTTGGTCTAAACGCAGGCGGCCATTAGAAAAGAGACAGCACACGCCTTCTCTTTGGGTGAAAGAATTTGACTCCCAGCACCTCCGCCAAGGAAGAATCGCCGATTTCACGGTTCGATTTCTAGGAAACCAGAGCAAAGTGAGTGTTGCAATCTCTGTGAAGGGTGTTTTCTTGGTGATCTGGACGTGTTTCTTACAACAACTCATCCGTCAGGGTGGCCCTTTAAGGACTATGTAGAATGGGTGTTGGCTGCCATTGGTCATATTGCGCATATAGATGCACAATAATAATCATTAGAAAGCAAACCAAAAATGTAAAATAGTAGAGGAAATCGTTTGCTGGTGGGCAGTCTTCTTCTCTTTCTTTTTCTTTTTTTTTGGGGGGGGGGGGGGGGGTGTCGAGGTTGTAATTTTGTCTTTGTC
>CM065681.1:9933814-9948814 GCA_017654935.2 Phymorhynchus buccinoides | reverse complement strand
CACCACGGATAAATCGAGTTTTCTTCTTCTTTTTTAAACCTAAGAAAGCTAATGTAACCGCGTGGTTATTAACAGCTCTACTAATGATTTAGGGGTTGTATTGTTTTGGGGGGTGGGGGTGGGGGTGTTACCGTGTAGAGCTGTTCTTCTTTGGGCTGAATCCCTCACACTCTTTTCCACCGATCTCCTACCTGTCTTCTGTGTATTGCTGTTACCGTCTCTCTTTGTCGTCCATTGTCCTCTCTCTCTCTCTCTCTCTCTCTTCTCTCTCTCTCTCTCTCTCTCTCTCTCTCTCTCTCTCTCTCCTCTCTCTCTCTCTCTCTCTCTCTCTCTCTCTCTCTCTCTCTCTCTCTCTCTCTCTCTCTCTCTCTCTCTCTCTCTCTCTCTCTCTCTCTCTCTCTCTCTCTCTCTCTCTCTCTCTCTCTCTCTCTCTCTCTCTCTTGCGATTTTCCTGTGTCTCAATGTTCATTTATAGTATTAGTTATGTATTGCATGCTTAGAACCAAGGACAGAATGGAAGACTAGGCCCAGCCTAAATTCTTTTCCTTGTAAATTAAAGTGTCTGAAGTCTGAAGTCTCTCTCTCTCTCTCTCTCTCTCTCTCTCTCTCTCTCTCTCTCTCTCTCTCTCTCTCTCTCTCTCTCTCTCTCTCTCTCTCTCTCTCTCTCTCTCTCTCTCTCTCTCTCTCTCTCTCTCTCTCTCTCTCTCTCTCTCTCTCTCTTTAATGATAGAAGAAGCGTCATCCTTTAGTTATGAAACTCTGCTTTTGGTCGATTTTAATATTGATTTACTAAAACCGCACAAAACGTGGCTAGAAACGTATGAATCCTTCAATCTTTCACAACTAATTGATAAACCGACAAGAGTCAGTGCCACCGCCCAAACGCTTATAGATCATATCTACTCATCTTCAACTAACACTATAATAGAGACATGTTCACCCACGTACGGCGCTAGTGATCACTTCCCTGTCTGCTTTACGTGGTCAAAGCGAGGTGTCAACATTCCCAAAAATTCCCATAAGCTAATAACTCGCAGATCCTTTGCTCGTTTTAAGAACGAAGCATTTCTTTCAGATTTAGCTCATTCCCAGTCATTGCGCTCTGTCTATCAATTTACTGATCCCGATGAAGCTTGTGAAATTTGGTACCACAGTTTCCTTAACATTTATGATAAACACGCTCCTTTAAAAACAATGCGAGTAAGCTATAATTCTAGAAAACCTTGGATATCGAAAGATGTAGATGATGCCATCAATGAAAGAGAGTCGCTTTTGGCATCAGGAGATAAAAATAATTTTAAAAAGCAAAGAAATTTGGTTAATTCTATTAAACGATCTGCGAAGAGAACATACTTTAAAAATCTTATATCTACTAAATCTGATAGTAAATCAATTTGGAAAGCAATAAATCAATTAACCAATAAAAATGTAAAGACTAAGAACCCATCTGTTAAATTATCGACAGAAGACATGAATAAACATTTTTGTAACATGGCCACCACAATAATAACATCAAATAGAACTTCAGAAAACAATCTAAATATTCTGCAGAACTTCTGTGATACTAAAAAAGTTAAAGAGTGTGCTGATATTCCGCTATTGAGTGTACACGAGGTTTTCAACACTCTTACCCACTTGAAACAGACAAACACGCGAGGCATTGATGGAATTGATGCTAAGATACTGAAGTTATCTGCCCATGTAATTGCTGAAACACTCACATATGTCTACAACCTATGTATTTCAAAAAATCGTATTTCATGTTTAAAATAATGTCTGATCTCGCTCCTGCTGCTTTAAAACAAACATTTGATTTAAACATCGTCCGCAATGTTCCTAAAATCAAAGTACCTCTTCCAAGAGTTGATCTCTTCAAGACTAGTCTGTTGTATTCGGGCGGTTGTTTGTGGAATACGATTTTAGCTTCTTTTAATGTTCATTCCAGTCTCAATGTTTTCAAGAAAAACTACCATAAGCACCTTATGATCAAACATATAAACAACATCACATATTAATCTCTTATGTAGCTTCTGTTTTAAACGTTTATTCATGACATGGTTAATTTGTACATAAATCTTGTTTCTAAACATGAGGTTTTTGTTGTTGCTTGTTTTTTGTTCACTTTAAGGGGGGGGGGGGGAGAAGGAGGAAGAAAGTAATTCCTTGTGTTTTGATGATGTCATACTCATTACATTTGCTTAGATTGATTTTTATTTTTATTTTTTTCTTCCTCCACAATGTATTTCCTGATTCTTGTGAATTCAATTTATATTAGTTCATATGATTACTGTGCTGTGTGCGAGGTTTGGTGGTGGGTGGGGGGAGGGTGGATGGGTGTATGAATGTGTAGTTGTTGGGTGTTGTTGTTTTTTCCCCTTGTTGCTTTTGTTCATTAATTGAAGTTTAATCATGCTTTTCTTCTTTTGTTTCGAGGGCAAGATGTAAACAAGCCCATTGTGTGCTTATTCTTTTCCCTCAATAAACAAATGTTTCAAATGTTTCAAATGTTCTCTCTCTCTCTCTCTCTCTCTCTCTCTCTCTCTCTCTCTCTCTCTCTCTCTCTTTGCCTGTACTTTAAATTCCCAAAATCCCCCCTCATTATCCCCCTCTATGCCCCCCCCCCCCCTTCTCCCTCCCTTTTTTTCTCCTTTCTGCATGTATATATATTATTTAGCTTTCTTGCTTGATTTACTTTATTTTTCCCCAGGGCTGGGTGGAAAAAAGCATGTAACTTGCTTATCTCATATTCACTGGTTAAATTAAAAGTTCGTTTTCGTTTTTCGTTTTCGTCTCTCTCTCTCTCTCTCTCTCTCTCTCTCTCTCTCTCTCTCTCTCTCTCTCTCTCTCTCTCTCTCTCTCTCTCTCTCTCTCTCTCTCTCTCTCTCTCTCTCGCTCTCTCTCTCTCTGTGCCCTGACCTTCCTTATTGTCCTATGTTTTGTCCATTTTTGAAAATATTTCCTTGCAATTTCCTGCGCATAATGATTTACAAATGCAGTCCTTTTGTCACGTGATGTATAGATATTCGGTCATTCCATTTCCTTTTTCGTAAAAGGGGTGGGGTGGTGGCTATTTTTTTTTTTTTTAACAGATTGTCATCCCTAATAAGTGTAAGAGAGAGAGAGAGAGAGAGAGAGAGAGAGAGAGAGAGAGAGAGAGAGAGAGAGAGAGAGAGAGAGAGAGAGAGAGAGAGAGATGGGTGGCGCAGCACTAGGTCCGGCGCGCTCTCCAGGTAGGAGCAGCCCGAATTTCACAGAGACGATTCTCTGTGGTCATAAAAGTAATTCTCTCTCTCTCTCTCTTCTCTCATGTCAATATCTAGTGTTGATATACTATTGTGGCGGTATCATAGCCGATGAGGTTTAACCGAGGCGTTGTTACCGCTACACCTATCTGTATTGCTAAAAAAAATCGGGACTTTACTGGAGTTGCACTGCCTCCGGGCATTGCCTCCATTATTGTTCCCACCATCTTTGTATCTACAAATGTCCCATATGTGTCTGTTCCAGACCGAGAGGACGTAAAACACCATTTTTCATTCATTCTCTTCTCTCTCTCTCTCTCTCTCTCTCTCTCTCTCTCTCTCTCTCTCTCTCTCTCTCTCTCTCTCTCTCTCTCTCTTTCTCCCTCTCTCTCTGTCTCTCTCTCTCTCTCTGTCTCTCTCTCTCTCTCTCTCTCTCTCTCTCTCTCTCTCTCTCTCTCTCTCTCTCTCTCTCTCTCTCTCTCTCTCTCTCTCTCTCCCTCTCTCTCTCGTCTCTCTCTCTGTCTCTCTCTCTCTCTCTCTCTCTCTCTCTCTCTCTCCTCTCTCTTTCTCTTTTTCTCTCTCTCTCTCTCTGTGCCTTGAATCTCTCTCTCTCTCTGTCCTCTCTCTCTTTCTCTTTCTCTCTCTCTCTCTCTCTCTCTCTCTCTCTCTCTCTCTCTCTCTCTCTCTCTCTCTCTCTCTCTCTCTCTCTCTCTCTCTCTCTCTCTCTCTCTCTCTCTCTCTCTCTCTCTCTTAATCTCCCTTTCTCTCTCTCTGTCATTCAATCGTCATATTTCCCAGGAGAGGCAATCTCTGACAGTTCCAGACTTATTGCACTATTAAAGGCCTGCTATTCGCTATCAATGCGATGCGATTGTGACGACGCGAGTCATGATTCGCGCGACATACTTCCGTCTAAATATAATTCTACTAACTTTCGCTCTGTCTCATACTCAAGTAGACCCAATACATGAATTTCACGTGACTCATGACTCGCATCGTCAAACTCGCATCGCATTGGCAGCGAATCGTATGTAGTGTAGCAGGCACTTTAGTGTGATGATCCGTGCCGCCTCGCAGACAATGCTTAGCATCCCTATGACCAGATTACTGCCGCGAGCAGCAGATTATCAATTTATGCTAGAGGAAATTGTAGAACCCAGTTCTTGCTCGGGAAGACCTTTGCGCACACCATCGGGCATAGTTGCTATCCTTATCAATTAAGGAAAATCATATGCTAACGTTAAACAAAGCAAAGGAAAAACACCCTTTTCCCGGATATAATATCGCAATCCATGGACATCTTAATTAGAAATTGTATGATGATTGTAGATCAATCATATTATAATCATAGAATAATTGTATGTGCACATGGTGTGTGTGTGTGTGTGTGTGTGTGTGTGTGCGTGTGCGTGTGCGTGTGCGCGTGCGTGCGTGCGCGTGCGTGTGCGCGTGTGCGCACATTTAAGTGATGATTAGATTAACGTCCTATTAGTAGTTGACACTTATGGACAAAGTTCCTGAAGACTTGGTCTTCCTGTAGATGAAGATGAAGATGACGATGAGACAAAAGTAGCTTGAACTCAGGGGTTCGCCGTCTGAAGCTGGATCATTCGGATAGACTCCGAGTCGTGATGTTGTTTCTGTCCTTGATGCTTCAGGGTGTAATCAGCATCGGTGTCGCGGTAGAAAGACAATGTAGAATGATGCTTTATACTACTCCTTGCCGACACGAAAGGGCGATAATTTTAGGCCCAAACTGCCGATGCCCCCTGGTGACAAGTCAGGGGCAGATAAACGTATGTGGCTACATTCTACTAGTTCCTGACAGGCAAGGGCAATAATCTTAAAGGGCCACCCTGACGGATGAGTTTTTGTGATAAACACGTCGAGATCACCAAGAAAACACCCGTAACAGAGATTGCAACACTCACTTTGCTCTGGTTTCCTAGAAATCAAACTGTCAATTCGGCGATTCCTCCTTGGTGGAGGTGTTGGAAGTCAAATTATTTCAACCAAAGAGAAGGCATTTGCCGTCTCTTTTCTAATGGCCGCCAAATCGTTTGCACGAAATTTTTGCAATACAAGCCTTTTTATTTTTATTTTAAAATGTTGTATACAGTTGATCTAAAGGAGTTTCGCTCACAACAAAGGAAATAGCTCCTTTTTTTTTATGCATTACAAAAAAAGAAAACGCTTCAACCACATTGAGTGACCTTCACCCACCCCATCCAAAATGGCTACTCTCTCCGGCATCTCCGCCAAGGAGGAATCGCCGTTTTGACGGTTTAATTTCTAGGAACCCAAAGCAAAGTGAGTGTTCCGATCCTTGAAAAGGCTGTCTTTCTGATGATCTCGACGTGTTTCTTGCAAAAACTCATCCCTCAGTATCCACCTTTAAGTAGGTGGTGTTCGCATCTCAGGGCACGAGACAGGGGCAGAGAATTTTCGGCATAAAGCCTCATTGTGAGACAGCCCAAGGTTGTCGCTGGTCTTCTGTATTTCGCGCTTGCTTGTCGTTGGTTCAGTGAGAAACCTCCCCCTCCAAGGCCGTCTTCAGGACCACCGGGCGGCCTGCTCCACACCTAGGTGTTGGCGTCGTCGACACACGGGCAGGAGACACACGGTCGAGCCGAACAGTCTCTGCAGACGGATGATTTTTTCCCCAGTAGAAGGCTGGACCCCGGCTCGGAAAATTGCACCCGGAGCAACTACTACTGGGTACAGGCGGTCTTGGCTCAAAGGCCAACACTGCAGAGATCATCCAAGTCGCCGTACGTCGCCCCGTCCGCCTGCCAAGTCAGCCAACACCCGTGTAGTGGTGAGGGAGGATACTGCGCCGCCCTGCTGCTGTCTGCTATCCAGCAACACGTCGAGTTGCGTTTCACCCCACAACCCGGAATGATGTGCAGATTTATCTACCCCCCTCCCCTAAATCTTAAAGACACACTGACGCACCACGATTAAGTCCCTTGTTTTTTTCTGGGTAGCTGTGACCCACATAGAAATGTCCCCAACTTCAAATTGAGGCTGCTCTTTAAAATGATGTTTCGGTTTGAATTTGGGGGCATTTGTATGGGAGTGAGACCTGATCAAAACAAAATTTCTTTCCATCTATAAAAGGGACAACACGTGAAACCCGTGATTTTGACACGTGATCTGATGGGTCTTTAAAATGCTAATGTGTTGGACGACATAGCAAGATGGCGATAGTCCCTTGGATCACGTGATTCGCAAATGGAGATCCCGCTCGTGATGGACCCACTGTCAGCAGTTCTACGCACGCTATTATCCAATTGACCGTTATCAGGAAAACAACAAATAAAAACAAACATGATAATTATATTCAGTCTGTGTTTAGAGAGATTCGCGGACAGGCCTGATCTACATTTCATTGACTCTATTTCAACTGTGTGCTTAGTTCTTTCTTTCTTTTGTTTGCTTTTCTTTCTTTTTGTCTTTCTAAGTTCGTTGTCTTGTGTCTTTGCTTATTTGTGTATAATATTCATGTATACTTGTATGTAGGACATATTAATGTATTTTTTTTAAATTCATTTACTCATTATTAACTATCGTTGTGCTTGGTAGAAAGCGGACAGAAAATGGCGAAGCACATTCCATATTTCTTTCAAATTTCTTGTATACTATAGGGGAAGACGGGGTAAAAAGCGCATGGGCGGGTAAGAAGCCCACCCCAATTATCTCATGAAATGAAGCAAATTTCAGTCTCATTTTGCCCATGAGACGAGCGTTAATGTCTAGCATTCGTCTCATGGGCAAATTTGACTAAAATTTTCTTTATTTCATGAGATAATTGGGGTGGGCTTCTTACCCGCCCATGCGCTTTTTACCCCGTCTTCCCCTAGCTAAGAAGAAAGAGACTGGTTCTAATTTTACTGCTTATAAGTTACAAGTTTCTTGCAGTAACAACGTGGATGTATTTAACAACGATTAACAGTACCACTAACGAAGAAGTATATTTAGGCGAGTTCAGGTATAATTGGTAAACCATTCAAAACACAGCCACCCTTTTGAATACCGGTAATAATTTAGAGCATAAGAAAAAGAATCCATTCATAAAGATATAATATTCCTGGTAATTACATTATGTTGCGACCAGGCCTCTCCGTTCACAGCCCGGTTGTTTTTTTAATAACTACCCAATCCCTTCCATTTTAGTTGTTTATTTGTTTTGTCAATGGGAATAATCGAAACAAAGCACTTTTTGGCATGCCATTGGCTACTTCAGGCCAGCAGATGTGCAGTCTTCCTGCGTTTCCGTGCTGTTTTGCTATGGGTGAATAAAACTGGGGATTTAAGCGGGCAGGGGTATGGGGAGAGAGAAGGAGGAGGGAAATCAAGCAAGGGGAGGGGGTGGGCGTGTTCACCTGCAAGATAAGAGAAGAGGCTAAACACTGGCTATCCCACTTTTCTCTCGGAGTTCCCGGCCCCTTTCACTTCCGGAGAAACCTGGTGTGTTTTCTTGTGTGAAGACTACTTCCTGTGGCCATTTAAATATAATGTAAGTTGGGTGGTTGTTTTTTAAGTGTGTGTGTGTGTGTGTGTGTGTGTGTGTGTGTGTGTGTGTGTGTGTGTGTGTGTGTGTGTGTGTGTGTGTGTGTGTCAAGTCAAGTCAAGTCAAAATCATCTTTATTGAGGGTTAAAGAATAAGCTAACAAAGCTTTTTTTCATCCTGCCCTGGCCATTTAAATATAATGTAAGTTGGGTGGTTGTTTTTTAAGTGTGTGTGTGTGTGTGTGTGTGTGTGTGTGTGTGTGTGTGTGTGTGTGTGTGTGTGTGTGTGTGTGTGTGTGTGTGTGTGTGTGTGTGTGTGTGTGTGTGTGTGTGTGTGTGTGTGTGTGTGTGTGTGTGTGTGTGTGTGTGTGTGTGTGTGTGTTCTGCTTTTCTTTGTTCGTTTGTTTGTTTGTTTAACTTTCTCCTGCCAGACAGGCAAATTGTTCCCTTTTCGGATGTTTATTTTCCAATCTTCCTTTAAAAGCTAAAACAAATTGCATGATTATTAACCACATAAATGTATAAAGAAAGAAAGAAAGAAAATGTAGAATGTGTACAAAAACAATTGGACTCTCCTCTATAATAGGGGAATCCTAATAAATAAATAAATAAATAAATAGATAGATAGATAGATACATAAATAAATAAATGAATACATAAATAAATAAATAAATAAATAAATAAATAAATAAATAAATAAATAAAAGAAGACAATGACAGAGGAGCACTCACACTCACTATGTGACGGGTAGAGCAAGAATTATAACATATATGAAATCATAAGGGTAGGAGAAGAACGATAAGAACAATTTTTTTAAAAACGGCAGCAATAACAACATCGTCATCAAAAACAAGGAGGAGGATAAGATATATGAACAAGAAACACCCGAAGGTGCTCATGGGACCCAAAGATGCACTGGCCCCATCTGCCCTACCAGCACAAGAGCAGGCCTTGTGCGCAAATGTGTCCTTGTGACAGTGCCCCATGGGTGTACCAGCCCGTTTTTCATGACTGCAGAGCCCGCCGGGCAAAAGCACCACCACTCAGTAACCCAGCACGCATCCAACAGCCCCCACTATGGACATGTGAGGCCAGTGCATCTCCAGACAAAGCCACATGCTCTCGCCTTACGGACTTATATGCCTCGGAAGAGAGTCCCAGAATATCCAATGTTGCTAGGTCTTTCCCTAGTCAGCCCGAAAGGGCAAAAACAATGAACGAGAAACACCCGAAGGGGCTGATGGGACCCAGAGATGCACTGGCCCCACCTGCTCTACCAGCACAGGAGCAGGCCTTCACCAACCTTGGTGAAGGCGTTCTATAGGTTGGGATCTGTATGCGTACGTTGACATTTAAAAACAAATTAAATGCGTGGATTTTTAAGTAAATAAACCAGGGCCTGTATTCACATTGAGATAATACGATACTTATATCTTAGAAGTCCTTCTAAAGTCCTATTAAATCCTACGAATTTGGAAGGACTTCTAAAATATCATGATGATAAATCTCATACTATCTGTATGTTATTTCCTAGTAATATAAACATTCTGCTAAGTTGAAGTATACAAACCCCCGATCAAATTTTCGAATTGAAAATCTTCACAGAGAAGCTACTTTCTGCCATTCTTGAGAAAGGGATAGGGGTAGGATCAGCCTAGGGTTATAATGATAAAACTGAGAAAAAATACAGACCTTAAGATCGAGAATCCATGTCCATGTCCTCTGTGATAATTTGTTGTATTTTTGTAATCAAAATAATCTTCTTTTTTTTAACTAATGAAGACGCGTCTGCTAGCAGACAACTAGCAGACAACTCGATTAGCATGCTTTGTTGCTAGCCTGTTGTAGTTGTGGTTACCAATTGTTTGAGGCATATTATAGGCCTATAACTGTGCCCATTATCAGCCAAACTATGTATTTTGGGTCACACTGTTCTTAGGGTCATGTGTCAGGTGAAGGGAAGTCACTGCATGTTTCGCATTCGCATAGAGAGAGAGAGAGAGAGAGAGAGAGAGAGAGAGAGAGAGAGAGAGAGAGAGAGAGAGAGAGAGAGAGAGAGAGAGAGAGAGAGAGAGAAACGAAAACGAAAACGAAATTTTATTTAACCAGGGAACATGAGACAAGCAAGTTACATGCTTTTTTCCACCCAGCCCTGGGGGAAAATGAAATAAATCAAACAAGAAAGCTAAATAATATATGTACATGCAGAAATGAGAATAAAAGGGAGGGAGGATGGGGGGAAGAGGCACAGAGGGGGATAAGGATGGGGACATTTTGGAATTTAAAGTACAGGGAGAAAAAAAAGTCACATCATGCAAACATAAAAACAGCAAAGGATAACACTCCTCATCATTATCAGTAATAGTAAGATAGTAATAAACAAATCAAGTTATATCATACAAAAGTATCAAACACATATATGTTATCACATTTTATAACAAAATCAGCAATCATAAATATCATCATTCACATGTTTTCTTTTAATCTCTGAAATAGAATATTTTGATACGCGTTTTTGAAAGAAGTAATGCTGCTTTTCTGCTTAAGATTAGTTGTTAAGGAATTCCAAAGAGTACCACCTGAGTATGTTAAGCTTGTTTTGAAAAGATCAGTTCTAGGTTTTGGAATAACAATATTGTTAGTATATCTAGATTGGTTGATTGGAAACTTTTTAATTAATGTTGGAGGTGCAAAACCATTGATTATTCTAAACATCATGACAGCTTTGTTGTATTGAAGTTTGTCTGTAAGAGGTAACATTTTTATTGCGATGTAATCTTGAAAAGTTAGAGAAGACGATTTTAGGAGGACTGCTTTAAGGGCTCGCTTATGAACATTGATTAATGGCTTTAATGTGTTGGCACTACTTGAATCGAAGAGTGTAGAGGCGTAATCTATGTGTGATTGAATACATGCATAAAAGAAGTGTTTACGGGCATCGAGATTAAGGAAGTTTTAATTTTAGAGAGGAGGAAGACTTTTTGTGAGACACGTTTGCTCAAACTACTAATATGGGGAGACCAAGAAAGATTATTGTCTAAGGTAACCCCTAACACTTTGTGAGAACTGACTACTTCAATTTTTTTATTGTGAATATATATTGGAGGCAAAGGAAAGGTTAAGTTTTGTCGTTTTTGTCGTGATGTTACTATCATACATTTTGTTTTTTGTTCATTCAATGTCATGTGGTTAAGTTCTGTCCATTCAACTAGCTGATCTATATTTTCTTGCAATTTAAAGGATAGCTGATTGAGATCAGTATGGTTAGTGTGAATTGACGTATCATCGGCAAACATCTCACAAGGGTCTTTAATATGAAGAGGAAGATCATTGACATATAGTAAAAACAAAAGGGGACCTATAACTGATCCTTGTGGAACCCCGAATTTGATTGGTAAAGAACTAGATTGTTTATTATGAAGGAAAACAGTCTGCTTACGATTTGTAATAAATGATTTGATGAACTGAAGGACAGATTTTGAAAATCTATATATTGCTATTTTCCTCAGTAGTAGATTATGGTCGATTACATCAAATGCTTTGGCGAAGTCTACTAAAAGGACCCCTGTAATTTTTAAATCATCTATGTTTGCAAGCCATTGGTCAACAAGATTAGTCAAAGCTGTGTGGCAAGAGTGATTTGATCTAAAGCCAGATTGATTAGGGTGTATTAAATCATATTTAGATAAATGAGAAATTATATATTTGCTAAAATGCTTTTCTAGAGGTTTAGAAAGAACAGAAACGAGCGAAATAGGTCTATAGTTTGAAGGGTCAGCTTTATCACCAGATTTAAAAAGTGGTATAACTTTAGCTTGCTTCAGAATGTTAGGAAAATAACTTTTATCGATACAGAGGTTGTATAGATAAGTCAGTGTGTCTGTAATGAGAGGAGCACTAAGTTTAAGAATAATTCCATCAGAGAGAGAGAGAGAGAGAGAGAGAGAGAGAGAGAGAGAGAGAGAGAGAGAGAGAGAGAGAGAGAGAGAGAGAGAGAGACGCTTGACGCTTTGACGCTTTGACTGTTTAATGTCATTAATAAAAAGTTCTTATGATGGGGCGGGGGGGGGGGGGGGGGGGGGGGGGGGGTGGGGGGGGGGGGGGGGGGGGGGGGGGGAAGCATCATTCTCATAGCAAAAAAACCAAATTATAAATAAGTGTAACCAAAAAGTGGAAAATAAAATTACAATGCATTACAATATAATACATAATAACAACTCTGAACATTGTAATTTGTCATCCTTGGTTATTACATTTTCTTTCACTCACTCTTTCTCTCCTTACAAATTCTATCAAAACGTTTCTGAAAACAAATTGTGACACAGCTGTGAAATTCCCTTAAAATAATAACTGCACCTAGGCTTATATCTAATCCGGCTGTGAGCAAAAAAACAACCAAGAGAAGTGACCTCTCCAGTCCCCTACGAACGAAAATGGAGTTGTTCGTCCTCTCGGTTTGAAATAAACGAGGCACATACAGGACATCAGTAACGATACAGATTAGTAGTAGTAGTAGTAGTAGTAGTAGTAGTAGTAGTAGTAGTAGTAGTAGTAGTAGTAGTAGTAGTAGTAGTAGTAGTAGTAGTTAGGGCTAGAAGTGGGCCTCGCGGCCCTTATACGCCCTTTCTCGTTTGACTTTGATTTGTTTCAAGGTGGCTTGCTTTCCACAAACTATAAAATTTAGCAAAAATGTGGAATGGACTTATTCTTTTCCTTTGTTTTATTCATCGAAAGTAGTATGAAAATTTGACATCATTGTGTCTTTGTCCAGAAGATTTTTGAATATATTTATGTTAGGTACAGCCTTAATGTTAGTTGACAAATTATTCCAGTATTGAACAACTCGGTTAGAAAAGTAAAACTTGCGAATGTTAGTAACTGATTGTCTTACAAATAACTTCTCTGTACTATTTCTTGTCATGTTTGTGATACTTTTAGCAAAAAGGTTGTTAAAGTCTATGTCATCAATATTATTCATGATTTTATAAACTTCTATAAGGTATCCCCTTACTCTTCTTCCTTTCAGAGAAGGTAATCCCAAGAATTTTAATCTTTCACTATAAGTTTTGTTCTTACACGCTTTGATCAATTTTGTCGCCCTTCTTTGCACTTTCTCTATAGCTATTGGTTGCCTTTTAAGGATTGGGCACCAAGCTGAGTTGGCATATTCCAAGTGTGGTCTTACCATAGCTTTATAAAGTTTAACAAATACATCTTTATTTAGGAACTAAAATGATCTTTTAATAAGCCCCAACACTTGATTTGCTTTATTAACAATTTTTTGAACATGTATGTCAAAATGTAAGGACGGGTCGAATATTACAAACACATTTTTGTCTTCATTGCATACTTCAATTTTGTTTGTGTCATTTATTGTCATGAAATATTCATACTTGGGATTCTTTTTTTCCTATGTGCTTTATTTTGCTTTTCTGAATGTTAAAATACAAATTCCATGTCTCTGACCATTTATGTAATGCATATAAATCTGCTTGTAATGTGTCTCTATTGCTTGAAGTATTGTATACTTTAGTATCATCTGCAAATACTTTACATATGCTATTTACCTCTTCTGGCAGATAATTAATGAATACTACAAATAATGTTGGACCCAATATACTACCCTGGGGTATTCCACTAACAACCTTTGCTTCACCTGAATAAGATGTACCTATACGTACTATTTGTGTGCTGTCCAAAAAAAAGCTTTTAATCCATTTTAATAACTTTCCCCCAATCCCATAGGCTGCTAATTTAATCAATAATCTTTGATGAGGAACCGAATCAAAGGCCTTTCTGAAGTCTAGGTAGATAACATCTATACTTTCCCCTTTGTCAACTAAGCTTGTAAGATCTTCCATAACTTGCAGTAATTGAGTAACGCAAGACCTTTTACTTCTAAACCCATGTTGACAATCACTTAATAACTTATTTTTTGTAAAATACTTAACAACATTATCTCTTACTATTGACTCAAAAACTTTACAAATTATACTGGTTAGACTTACACTGTAAGTATGTGTGTGTGTGTGTGTGTGTGTGTGTGTGTGTGTGTGTGTGTGTGTGTGTGTGTGTGTGTGTGTGTGTGTGTGTGTATGTGTGTGTGTGTGTAACTTACAGGTCTGTAATTTCCTGGGTCTGACTTGCCTCCTTTCTTATATATAGCTATTACCTCAGCTTTTTTCCAACCCTCTGGGATTTCTCCCCCTTCATTGAATAGTTTTACTAAATAGTTTAGTCAATGGTACATTTAAGACACTTGCTAATTCTTTTAGCACTCTGGCTGGTATTTTATCTGGTCCCTGAGCTTTGGAAGCATCAAGATTTTCAAAAAATTTCTTTACAATTTCTTCATTTATTTCAATGTCTTCTAATTTATTTCCATTAGATTAATCAGTCCCCTACGTCGCTCCTGTCTCCACGTCTACTTCATCACCATCATGTCATCGCCCTTCATCCCCGGGAAGACCTAGTCTTCGGGAAATTTGTCCTTAAGAGCTTACGCTGATGGCACGTTGATACCATCATCACCATCGCTCCTACGTCGTTTTGCTTCGAGTTCTCGGCCTCTTGCACTTCCGGGGGAAACCTGACGTGTTTTCGTTCTCTGAAGAGCGCTTCCTGGGGTCGCTTATATTTTCATGTATGGAAGATGACCGCCCATACAGAGTGTGGAATAGTGTCGACACAGTGTCAACTCTGGCATTGAACTCGCAGAGATATTTTGCATGCATGCAGAGGCACACCTAAACGTGCGCGTGCGCGCGTACACACACATGCACATAAAAACACGCACGCACGCACGCACGCACGCACGCGCCCAGAACTCCCTATGGGGATCATTTTACCAATAATGCAAACCTTTTGTGCTTGATCGTTTTGCAAGTGTTATCGAATGTGCAGGTTTCGTGAATCCATTTGTTCTTCCGTTGCTATGTTCTCTTTCTCTCTCTCTCTCTCTCTCTCTCTCTCTCTCTCTCTCTCTCTCTCTCTCTCTCTCTCTCTCTCTCTCTCTCTCTCTCTCTCTCTCTCTCTCTCTCTCTCTCTCTCTCTCTCTCTCTCTCTCTCTCTCTCTCTCTCTCTCTCTCTCTCTCTCTCTCTCTCTCTCTCTCTCTCTCTCTCTCTCTCTCTCTCTCTCTCACACACACACACACACACACACACACACACACACACACACACACACACACGCGCACGCGCACTCACACACACACACACACACACACACACACACACACACACGCA
>CM065681.1:9928814-9931314 GCA_017654935.2 Phymorhynchus buccinoides | reverse complement strand
CTTGCCGACTTTCAACTGCCGTGGGATGTTTACGTGCGTAAAGCGCACGGGTCAGACTAGCTTTACGTCCCCGTCCGAAGGACTGGACGTTCAGTTCGATTTTCCTGTCAAACTAAAAAGAAAGGGCGAGGCCGGGATTGGAACCCGGGTCACTCACGCTGCAGTCACGCATTACTTTTGACAGGTGAACGTCTTAACCACTCTGTCACCTTTGTCCCGGCTAATATTACCTGCTGACTTTGACCCGACAGTAAGACTGGGTCTAGTTTCTCTAGAGGACGTCGCCGCGCGAATAACTGGTACGCCAAAAGAGGTCCAAGAAACACCAATAACGTTAGCTAAGTAAATATAACTCTAATAGCTTACTCTTCACTGTCAGAGAGAGAAAAGAGTTGCAATGAAAAGGGAGATAAGTCATACCTTTCTGACAGGTTGTACAAATATTTCGATTTAATGTACGTCTATTTGTGTGCAGAAAATTAAGTTTGCACTATATTATGCCATCTAACATGATGACAAATTAAGAAAGAGCATTCAAAAATGCTTGTGTTTGTTTAATTTGCTGAAATCATCCCATACATTTTCGCTGTAGAGTGAAGAATAATTGTCTGTATCATGTCAACTTCTTGACTTTGTCTTCCATTTTCTTCGGGTAAACAAAAAGTTATGTTCTCGCGAGAACTAAAATAACCGGAAGTAAGAAAAGAAGTTGTATAATTTATTTCCCATGCTGCAACTAATCGTTCGCCGCTAGCTACTACCAAACTGGCCACAAAACGTTTTGGAAACTATTATCGGCAAAGGGAGCGTGTTTCTTAGACCGTTTTTGCCGATTTGAGCTAACGCTACGTAACGTTGGCCCTTGTGAAACGCCCCCCTGTATTCAAAGATTGCTAATCTGCACCTTTCGTGCTCTCCCATGCTTCTTGTTTGCATTGATGCCACGTGATAGCCGGGGGGGGGGGGAGGAAACAGAGTGCGATAGGGGCGGGGAGCAAGGGAGCCATGTTCTTCTTCTATGATCGCTAGCGATCAATTTCCTGTCGTATGAGCGCAGATCATGCTGCCGTCATGCGCCTAACTGAGAAATAGTTAGGCCCAGCAAGTCCGACTTCGATTGGAGGAAATCGTTTTGAGAGTGTTTCTTGAAAAGAGGCAGGAGAATGGACCGGTAAGGCAGAAAGACAGTAGATGACAGTAAGCTAAAAAGAGAAAAGTCAGAGTGAGAAGAGAGTGACAGATTAAAGGAAGTTACCAGCACAGAACTTCCAGAAGGTGGGGAAGCAATTGTACAAAAGACCCTCCCCGGTATGCCCACAGGGGGTGATGGGGGGGGAGCCATGTTCAAAGTATATACATGTAAATATGCCAGTCTGTCGTTTCCGACTATGACTGCCAGGCTGTAGCTGCCATTCTAGCAAGCTGGGCTCCAAATAATTTTTGTATGATGGAGATGCTTTGCCCAGGGCGCATCCCAACTTTCTGAGCCAAAAGGATCTGGGGACAACCGGCGTTAGGGAAGGTCCCCAAAGACCAACCAACGCCTTTGGGTGCAGAACTAACATCCAGTAGAAATATGCCTCCTGTTTTGAGAGCCATGGTCTTCTGCCAAAAGACTAACCCGTGCCGTGAGTTTCCATTACTGTGTACAATCAGTTATTGTGCAGCTGTCGCTTTGCTGTTGGCCCCTACTACAGGCCAATGTCAGACAGTAATACAAACCCGTTTGAGCAATGAATGCAGCGCCATCAAGTCAGTGTTCATGTCAGAAGTAACGTTGTTTTTGCTTTTTTAAAGCGGTTAACTTTCACTTTTCTCAAAATTAGAGTTCTTGACCCTTTTGCATTTTCGGAGGAGCTTTTCTTGTTCCGAAAAACCTAAATGCTACAAAGAGTAATAACTTGGTCAATGAATCGCCAAACACCCCCTTTGAGAGCACAATTTTTCGATTTTAATTTCTTTTTCAACAACATCTTTCAAAATGGCAGCAATTATCACACTTATGCACCCACGTTTACCCACACACAGACACTGACACACACAACCCCCCTACACACACATGCATATACACACAAACATACGCTGGGCTATGCTATGTTATATGCTCAACCACAACCAGACTATTGTCTGATAGATAAGAGTGATAACTTCGCAGCCTACACACCTGGCAAAACATGAAGCCGACTTTCTTACTTCCCACCTGGAAGGTGAAAAGGTGGAAGGTGGGAAGCGTTAGTGTCGTTGTAGGCAGTGAGAGAGTTCATAATGATCCCCAGCTGTAGTGTAGGTGAAAGGGGGGGAGTAAAAGAAAACGGCTTCAGTCAGCTTCGGAGTGCGAGCTCTTTGTATAATCAGGCTTTTTGCTTGTTCTCTTTGTTTGAAGATCACTTTCTTTGGCCATTATCTTTTCCCAGACAGTAGGAAAGTTGTATTTGTGCACAGAATGGCGTCGAAGGGATTTTAACTCATTTTTGCTATTCCCCGTGGACAACTACTTTCT
>CM065681.1:9896314-9923814 GCA_017654935.2 Phymorhynchus buccinoides | reverse complement strand
AAGAAGAAGAAGAAGAACTGCAATCCCAGTGAGTGTAGCATTTTATTAGAGATCAATTACGGTAGAAGTAGGGGGAGGGGGAGGGGGGGTGTTGCAGACCCCCTCTCTGGCATCATCGTCGACCACTAACCACAAAGGCCAGTTTTTGCTCTTCTGGACTGTCTTGATTTTTTTTATACAGACATAAAAACAAACAAGCACCAAACATGTTGTGGAGATAGATGTATTCCCAAGGCCTTGTAGGTCTTTTTTTCATCTATCCATGGACTGGTGATCATGACATCAAATTAGATTTCATTTGTTTGCTGGGTTCTCGGGTTACTATTATTTTATTATTATATGTATTATGTACTTTATTGTCACAGAGGCGTCTCGGTGAAATTCCGGTTGCTCCCACCTGGAGAGCGCGTCGCAGCCAGAGGCGCGCCATCCAATTAATTTTTTTTTTTGCATGCGATTTTTATGTGACTGATGAGGAAGGAAAGGGTGGGGGGGGAGGGTAAATTTGAACCAAATGACAACTTTTTCGTTGCCACTGGGTTTAACGTATGCTAAGTGCATGGGCACACAGGACCTCGGTTTATCGTCTCATCCGAAAGACTCCACGTTCAGACCGTAAGGCCTGGTGCAAAGTGAGAGGAAAAATCCCCTGTACCCAGGTTCGAACTCGGGTTTACTTGACTCGAGGCGAACGCGCTACCACTGTGCCACTCTACACCAACTATATCATTTCTTCAGAAAATCTTTTTATAAAGTGTTAGCTTAAATATTTAGAATTACTTTTCTTCTAGGATGTATTACATTTGTTTTCACGTGCCTTTTACCAGGACTCTGATTTCACTCTCTCAATGGTTGGTTTAACGTCTGATTAGGCGTAGCCACTCTCATTTCTCCCACGTCACAATATGTACAGCAATTCTGTTTAACCACTTTGTCATTCCTCATTAAATATGTTAATGAAGAGAGGAGGGGGTAGAATAGGGTAAAAGTGGGGAGAAGAGAAAAATAGATAGGAAAGAATGTTTGAGATGACACTGGATATGTAAAGATGCATAAGTAGGTCTGATCAGTCATCCAACTCATTATCGAAAGCAGCATTGCGTTTCACAGTCTGTTTATTTGGAATACATGAGTAATTACCAATTATATACACCACATTTTAAATCTCTTATTTTTTAATTAAATTTAAAAGCTATGATACATTAGCCCTCCACAAATTCAGATCCAACTTTTTGAAATCTCGGATGGGGGGGTGAGAATGGAGACATTTAGATTTGAAAGATAATCAGTGCATTTTATGTTAGGCAAATTAAAGCATACATTTTATTTACATTGAAAGATTCAGATTAGTCCTTGACTAAAAAACACTAAGTGGGTTATTTCTTGAATGATATCCTCATTAAAACAAATCAAATCTACCCTGACAGGAAAAGGCAAAAAAGAACATTAAAATAGAAAAAACAATTTTCAAAAGGTTGATTATTGTTTTGCTCACCATTTTAAATGGAAGGGGGGAACATAGAAGAAGAAGACGAAGAAGAAAAAGAAGAAGAAGAAGAAGAAGAAAAAGAAGAAGAAGAAGAAGAAGAAGGAAAGTTAAGGAAAGAAGGAGAAAGTGGAAGCGGTTGGGAAGGGGGGGAGAAAATGAAAAGAGAAGAGAAACAATGTGGTCATGGAAGAACGCAAGTATGGGACAATAAAAATAGATCAAAATAATAAGAAGGCGGGAAGCACTTCATTCAGACACAAGAATAAGGGAGTAATTTTTCGAAGAGAAATCCAACAAATTTGATAATTCTGCAAACAAGAGAAGTACAAACTGTATTGTAAACAATGCAACAACACGATATATTAACAAAACCTAAGAAAAAATCAATCTAAAGACCGAGCAAAACATATAAGTATTCTACAGTCAAATGTACAATACAAAATCAGTAGATCGTGAATTCTGTACAAACAAGCGCGAAATCGCAATAGTTTGTGGCACGCGGTCTATTTTTACCACTCCAATCATGAGTTACCTCCCCTGGCTTTTCAATCATTTTAATCTGTAAACCAGAATGTTATCTCTGCACCATTTCGTAACTTTTTATATCTTTTGGAAAACATTTAAAACTATGTATCCTACTTATGCTCATCGAAAGAAGCACCGCATACTCGTCGTGTCTGTTGTAGTGTCTGTATTACATATGTTTATTATTTTGTACGCTTTTAAAATACATCATTTTAAAGAACGGCCAGAAGTGTAGCCTCGATTTGAAGTGCGATTTTTTTAGATTTTTCTTTTACTTACCAACTCCTGTAAAATATTGAACATAAATTTGTAAATAAATTCTTTTTTAAAAAATAAATAAGGGCCATTAATGGTTTTTTATTATTAAAAACTGAAGTTAAATCTTCTTTTAACATTTGTAGCCCTGAAATTTTAATCCCGGGGGAGTTTAGGGTTTTCGGTTGGGTCACAAAAGGCTTAAATAACAAAAGAAATTTTTATCTATTAAAAATTTTAAATAAATAATAAAACTATCTAAAATTTTAACAAAGTATTACCAGACTCCTTTAAATAGCCTAAAAAAATCTCGTCAGACTAATATTCTAAAAACGGCTTGCGCCTCTAAAATATATTCCCCCCAACATTATTTCTGTTCATGTCCCTGTCCCCGTAACGTTTTTATATTTTGTCCTGTCCCTCAATCTAATCCAAGTAAAAATGTCTCATATGTGCCCTTATGGGCCGAGAGGACGTAAAAACCTAAGTTTCTTCTCATTTGAAGTGCGACAATTTTGTCAAAATGTGCGACAATTTTGGACCGACAGACCGACCGACCGACAAAGTGAGTTATAGGTTTGTGGCTTGAGCCACAAACAAAAAAGGAAGAGAATATGTACAAAAGGATGAGTCAACAGTGAGAAATGTGTGTTAAATGATAGCATTCTTTGCTTATCATGGATCAACACAGTTGTTTTGTTTTTTATTTTATTCTACCAATGCATACCCATCAGTCTAAAAAACAATATAACAACTGAACCTGTTCAGGGCCTGTATTCACGTTGAGATAGCATGAGACTTAGCATCGTGCTAACTTAGAAGCTCTTCCAAAAGTCCTATTAAATCCTATAGGACATTGGAAGAGCTTCTAAGTTAGCATCATGCTAAGTCTCATGCTATCTCAACGTGAATACAGGCCCAGGTTATAATACGTTCTTTCCTGACACAGCGAAGCTTATCTGTGCATTCAGAGGATATTCATGATGATTATGGTGTTGTTGTTGATGATGATGATGATGATGATGGTGATGATGATGACTCATTGATTAATCTTCCATTTTATGTAAAATGTGTGGATGTCATGAGCATTACCACTTTATGAATAGTGCAAAATATGCTGATGTCTCGAGCAAAATATGTCTTGAAGTCATCATTTGTCCCTTTTACAAATAGTGCTCGGAAGTTGCTGAAAATTTGTCATCGGTTTTGCGCGTGATTGGGGAATATTCGTCTATTCACCACTAGCCCTTGCCATTGTCCATCACACACTCTTTGTCAAAAGTCACCAAAGCTGCAAATCGTAAGAGTGTTTGCTTCCACGGTCCCCGTGTATCCTTGTCCCTTTTGTAGGCCTACATTGTCCGTCACCATAGGTGATCGGACTATTGCGATGGGCTGGTTTGTATTTTTGTGGGTTTTTTTGTTTGTATGTTTTTTTTCTGTCTGTCCCAAGGATATCTTTCGAATGGGTTGGCAGAATCGCTTCAAATTTTGTGTGGAGGTGCGCCACCTTAATAGGAAGAGATCCGCGCAAACCATTTTGCCGTCGTGACCTTGACCTTGTACGACCTTGAAAATCGAAAATCTATTTTTAGCCATATCTCAGGCACCGATCGACATAGGATGTTGAAACTTGGCATGAAGGTGGTTTGGCTTATGCCCGTTCTGATGATGGCATGCCGATCAAGGTCAAGGTCAAGGCCAAAAAGATCGCTGGAGCCTGAAAATCGGAGGGTAATTTTTTCTCCTTCTGTCTTTCCCAAGGATATCTTTCGAATGGGTTGGCAGAATCGCTTCAAATTTTGTGTGGAGGTGTGCCACCTTAGTAGGAAGAGATCCGCGCAAACCATTTTGCCATCGTGACCTTGACGTATGACCTTGAAAACCAAAAATCTAATTTTAGCCATATCTCGGGCACCGATCAACATAGGATGTGGAAACTTGGTATGAAGGTGGTTTGGCTTATGCCCGTTCTGATGATGGCATACCAATCAAGATCAAGGTCAAGGTCAAAGATCACTGGAGCCTGAAAATCGGAGGGTCATTTTTTCTCCATCTGTCTGTCCCAAGGATATCTTTTGAATGGGTTGACAGAATCGGCGTCAAATTTTGTGTGCTGGTGTGTCACTATGACAGGAAGGCATCCTCGCAAAACATTTTGCCGTCGTGACCTTGACCTTGGCGTACGACCTTGTAAACCAAAAATCTTTAAGGGGCCATAACTCCAACACCGTTGGTGTTAGAGTCTTCAAATGTGGCATGGAGGTACTTTGGCTTATGCCCGTTCTGATGGTGGCATACCGATCAAAGTCAAGGTCATGGTCCGGGAGATCGGTAGGCCTTGAAAGTGGTAGGGGTCTACAAATTGGGTTTTAAGCCATATTTTCCACATTTGTACTTGACAGAAGCGCTTCAGATTGTGTGTGGTACTGTATACCCTAGAGAAGAAAACATCAGAGCATAAATTATCACCATGCTGACCTTGACCTTGACGTATGACCTTGAAAACCGAAATTTCCTTCTTTGCGCTATATGTTTCTTCTTCAAGCTGTATCTCGTGAACTAGAAGACAGAATCCCTTCCAATTTTGTGTCAGGATGTGACACTCTACGGGGTGTCGCAAGTGCGTGGCGTTGCTGGTGACGGACATGTCTGCCGCTCGGCGACGCCCTTGTTGGTTTCTGTATCCTATCAAGAATTCGTAAGTAGAGTAGTATCAAATATTAGGGTACTTTATAGTCACAGAGGCGTCTCTGTGAAATCGGGTTGCTCCCACCTGGAGAGCAGGTCGCAGCCAGAGGCGCGCCACCCTTTTTTTTTTGCATGCGATTTTTGTGTGATTGATGAGGAAGGAAGGGTGGGGGTGGGTGGGTGTTAAATTTTGACCAAATGACAACTTTTTCGTTGCCACTGGGTTTAACGTGTGGTTTAACGAGAGTATCGAACTTGTTTTTTCAACACATTGTGGATCATTAACATGCCCATTGTGAGAGTTATTGTGTGCTTTAATACTTTTTTGGGCCAATGTGTGCCAAACAAGTAAATCAGACTCAACGTCGTTGATTCATATTCCTCTATGACCAAATTATGGGGGAAACGTAAGCACACATTCGCAATGATCGTTCTCTCAGCACTGTGACAGCTGAATGTTCTTTGAACAGAACGAGACAAACTTGCTGGAAAGATGATGACAGGCTGTTTGCTCCGACTCCAAGACACTGGCAAGCATACCAGCAACGGGGGAATCGCTTCCCTCCATAAAAACCCAGTAGCATCCACGGTTCTTTGGAAGCGTTACTTCTTTGCGAAGCCATTGTTGCCGAACGACGTACAGCATTCACGGCGATAGCGAGGGCTGGAAATGACACGTCGCAACACGTTGAGAAGAGAATGGGGGTCGTTGCTGATTGTCTTCTTTCTCCTGACGTTCTTCAGTTTCATGGAGGAACTTCCGGTGCTGCTTGTCTTCAGCTGCTGCTGCTGCTGAGCTTTCATCGGGTTGACGAGGTCGGGCTGTTTTTGCATCAGGTCTACTAGCAGATGATGGCCAAGTCTGATCTTGTTGACATGGTGAGTTCTTGACAGCTGAAGCATTCCGGGGAAGGTCCATTCCGCTGGATGGTTAGACAGTTTCATCTTCGTGATGCCAGGGTGCTTAGCTGGTAGTGGCTGCTTCGGGTTTTCCATCGAAGACGGTTCGTCGATGAAATCCATTGCTCTTCCTTCTGAAATCATATAAAATAGCAATGTGTCGTTAAAGTGTTTTTCAGCAGGAACAACATAAACAGAATCCAACGTGGCCGGTAACTGCATTAAGATTAATTCACACTGAATTATGACTGAAGAAAAAACAACAATCATATAAATAAATAAAAACTAGCGAGGCTATTAACAATAAAATTAATATGCAATGCATTCTAAAAATGTAGGAATGATAACAAATGCTACTGGACGCATATTTATTTTAGATGCCCTGGCAAGGTACGACAGAGAGAGAGAGAGAGAGAGAGAGAGAGAGAGAGAGAGAGAGAGAGAGAGAGAGAGAGAGAGTTGGTGTGTGTGTGGGGGGGGGGGGGGGGGGGGGGTAAACAATAATTATGGAGTCAGAAGTTTGTGTTTGTTACGCTTTCTAAAATTTCTTTTTTTCTTTTATTTCACCACTTGTTCTTTCAAATGCGCCAATTAATGCGCACCCGAACAGATCTTATAAAATTGCCAAGAAGATACGTGATTTACAAAACGTTTTAAAATCGCTTACTTTGAACTGTTCTTTAGAATAACAGTTGTAAATAAATATGGGAGCGGCGTAGGCCTATACATGAATTCTTATATGATGACAGACAGACAGACAAACGTAAAGACAGAGAGAGAAAGCATTCCTTTCCTCCTTTTCACTCTCCCTCCACACCTTCACAGACCCATTTTCTGTCCTCGTTGTCTCCCTTCGAACTTAACCACAGCCATTCTCTATCTTCTTTCCTTTTACATCTTGATCTTCTCTTCCTCTTTAGTCTTAATCACACCATTTGTGTGGGGTTTTTTTTTTGTCTTTTCTTTTCCACGCTCTGTTTCTGTTTCCTTGCCTAAGTGCTAGCCCCTCCCCCCCCCCCCCCCCCCCCCCCCCCCCTCCCCCCCCCCCCCCCCCCCCACTCCATCCCCTGAGGCAACCCTCTTAACCCTTCTGTTCTCGTTTTCGTTGATGACATCGATAGTATGATTTTATGGCGAGCAATCTCTCCTTACCTGTATTTGTTTTTGTTGTTATGCTGACAAAAAGCGCATTATGAGTTCTTTGCTTCTGTCTCACTTTCTCTTTTAACTCTTTCGCTCTTTTTCTCTGTTTTTTCTGTCTCTTTTTGCGGTCCATCTGTCTTCTATCTCTGTGTCTCTGTCTCTCTGTCTCTGTCTGTCTGCGTCTCTCTCTCTCTCTCTCTCTCTCTCTCTCTCTCTCTCTCTCTCTCTCTCTCTCTCTCTCTCTCTCTCTCTCTCTCTCTCTCTCTCTCTCTCTCTCTCTCAAAATCTTTTCGAAATGTATGTATATGCATTGAGGATGGTTTATACCTTTGTCGTTCGTAGACATATCCTTTATTCCTTTTTAGTTGGTTTTCATTCAAAGCGAGAACATTCTTTCACAAACATTGACACGCATACACACCCAGAAAGAGGGGGCAGTGGATGGGGGAGGGAGTCGGGGAGGAGGTACACACACACACACACACACACACACACACACACACACACACACACACACACACACATCCTCTTCCATTATCTTCACTTCACATTCCTGTGATAATTGCTTGCAGTCATTTACAAGATCACTCATTCAAAGGAGAAATTTGACCGAAGAGTCATGGAACATGAAGCAAACCATTGTTATTTACAAGGCATGTCAAGTACCCAACCAATCCTAGCCCCACCCTTTTCTTATACTTCTACAATACGGAAGAGGGGGGAAGGGAAAGAAATCTTACCAAAAATCTACAGACAAGAAGAAGAAATTGAAGAAAAATGATAAATGTCAATGGACGCGTTAAGATCCAATGCTGGACAAGTCACGCACGAATGGGGAATGAAAGAGAAACAGAGAAGTAATTTTATAAGTCGGATATGTGGCCAAGCTAAGAGAGTGGTCAAAATTGTGAAAATATCTTTTAACATGTTTTTCTAACCTTCTAACTTTAACGTGTTTTTTATGGTTGCTTTCTTTTTTCACACAGTAACTTACGATAATGAAGACACAGACTGATTGACTGACAAACAGACAGACAAACAGAGACACAGACAAACAAATAAATATGGAGGTCAATAACTTGGATCACGGATCTGAGGTTCTCATCTCCGATAGGGTGTGAGAGCATAATACGCCATTGGAAACGAGATGGCATTTGGCGAATCATGGGCAATAATAGATGTTTAAATACCAATCTTATTTAATCAACAAAAGAAGGACAGAGAGAGACAAATAGAATTCCCCTCCGTTCCCCCAATCGAACGCCAATCAAAAATCGACGCTGCATTCCTGTGCCTGACCTTTTTACCCTAGTGAAATTTATGACGTTCTGGATCAGCGAACGTCTGACGTCAACGGACAATAAAAGTGGACAATAAGCCACAGACCATAATGGATAAATATAATAACCAGTTATCAGCTAATCAGAAACTCGAATATGATTTTAGCCCGAGCGAAGGAAGGAGTAGAATTAAAGCTTATCTCCATTTTGTAGAGAACGCCCCTATAGTCTTATCTCATATAATTCGGTCTTTTGGGGTTATCTTTCTCTACTGTCTCGTTTTGAAGTCGGTTTGAGCTAGTTCCGGTTCGAAAATAGAATTAAAAAACGGAAGTTACCTACCTTGAACAACAACTATATTTTGTTCTTGTCTTCAAGTCTTGGGGTATTAATGTGGTCGTATCAAGTAAATAAATAAGAACATAACTGTTTATAGTCAACGAATGTAAACACTTTACGAAAAAAAACCCATGAACGAGGACTTAATATTATTAAATTTCCAAACTGATAACTGAGCAATTAAACACCCCTCCATTACAATTACGGAGCAGCCATGCCGTGTTTACAGCATTTTCTAACCGGAACTAGGGGTCTCTCTCCCTCCCCTCTCCCTCCCTCCCAATCGTTAACCACCCCCACCACCACCCCTCCACACTATCTTTAATATTAATCTAAGAGCCTAAAGTTTTGGACTCCTACGCTGTAATACATCAATACTTAAATATTTTATTCCAACAAGAACATAATCTTATATAATTATATACAACAATAACTGTCCTTTGTGATCTTCCCCCTAATGCACAGAACATCACACAATAAATCCGCGTACTATATAATAGATGCACTCGGCCAGAGCAAGGAAACACCTAGTTAAACAGCCTTGGACTCTGTCCCCGAAACTTTAAACACATAACATTTATAATTTCATACCAAGAACATTACAATTTTACCAGTAACTTTTAACACCAAATATTTTATAATCCTCACCAATAAGTACCACATAATCAACTCATCAGGGGCCTCTGAACTCCGAAAGATACCAACTACATTTTAGTACACATATTAATATCATACGTTTTTTAACTTTTTTGCACATTCACATCGTCATAGGACAAACAAACTATTTTTCGAATAATAAAAAGACTTCAGACTATTTCACTCTCCATTCTTGACATTATTCAAAATAACTTACAACACTTATTATAAACTCTTTGTGGCATAATATTTTGCGCCCCCAAATAAACATTTTAGTAGATCCTCCTGTAAATAGATTTACATTTTTGTAAATACAATACAAATATTTGTACATATAATATTTTAAAGTAAATAAGGGCCAACTATGGCTTTTTAACAATAAAATACACCCCTTTGAAATTTTAACCCGGTAGCCCTCAATTTTAATCGACTATTGGTGGGTTATGTCTGGGCCAGCTATCAAAAATCTTTTTAATATATAAATTTTACTAAATGTTTATCTTTCGGTAAACAAAATCTTAACCCTTCTAAATTAATACAAATAAAAGGCTTATGTACATCTTGCGTAGAATAGAATGACCTCCATCTTCGTTTTATATATTGTTCTGTTAATGTACTGTCTGTTTATGTTCTTGTGCTTGTTTTATTTTCATTTCATACCCTACTAATACACATGTCCCGTATGTATCCGCCCGGGTCGAGAGGACGTTAAACCCCAGCTACCAACCAACCTAACCGGAACTTAGCATCCTAACGGGCACAGAACTCATCTGTTACTTCCGTTTTCATTTCGCAATTGTGCCATACCGGATGCACTCTTCTGACAGAAAAGAGTAAAAATGGTAGCGTAATTATTACAAATGTGGCCACACACAAAAGAAATGAAAAATAAAGAAACATTTTTTAGACAAACGCTAATGTTTAGTGAAGAAACCTCTTTTTTTTTTAGATAATAGCCGTCGACTATTTTGAATTTGGGGAAATAATTAACATAACTTCGTTTTCTACACATGAGTGATTTCTGTCTGTTCGGTGGATAGCCAATTTACTCCGACTAATATAGAAACAGGAAATATACCATGAGACCGCACTCTCTCCGATTAATGATAGTGTTAAAAGCACATAGTACTCTCTCTCTCTCTCTCTCTCTCTCTCTCTCTCTCTCTCTCTCTCTCTCTCTCTCTCTCTCTCTCTCTCTCTCTCTCTCTCTCTCTCTCTCTCTCTCTCTCTCTCTCTCTCTCTCTCTCTCTCTCTCTCTCTCTCTCTCTCTCTCTCTCTCATCTCTCTCTCGCACCTTCACACACACACACACACACGCACGCACGCACACACACGCACACACACGCACAAACACACACACACACACACACACACACACACACACACACACACACACACACACACATACACACACGCGCTCTCTTTCTCTCTCATTTACTCACGCACGCACGCGCGCCCACGCACATGCGCACGCACGCACGCACACGCACGCACACGCACACGCGCACGCACACGCACACACACACACACACACACACACACACACACACACACACACACACACACACACACACAATACGTACATACATACTTTGAGTAAGTTGACAAATGTGTGTCTTGGTGTGAGAAGAACTATCTAGACCTTAATGTCACAAACAAAGGAATTGATTGTTGATTTGAAGAAATCTCCCAGCACAATGCCAGACCTTATTATTAACGGGGAGAAAGTTGAAATGGTAGAAGAGTATAGATACTTTGGGACAGTCATTGACAATAAGTTCTCTTTTAGTTCACATGTTGACTATGTTTACAAGAAGTGCCAAACCAGAATGTATTGCCTTAGGAAACTTAGATCATTCAATGTAAGTGCTGACCTTCTTCAAACTTTTTATCGCTGTTTTATTGAATCTGTGGTGACGTTTTCGTTCGTCTGCTGGTTTGCAGGTTTGAATGTAAAGACCAAGAATGTTCTAAACAAAATCGTGAATGTCAATAGCAAAATCGTGGGTAGAAAACAAGAGTATGTGTGCAGTTTGTATGAAAAACGTGTTACGCGAAAGGCCAGAGTGATTGCGAGAGATGAACAGCATGTCCTGTCAAAGTGTTATGAACTACTTCCATCGGACAGACGATACCGCTCTATTCGCTGTAGAACCCTTAGAAATGCACCTAGTTTTGTACCCAACTCAATTGAGGTACTCAACAGACTCTCTGTTTAAGAAGTAGGAAGTTTGAGATGCTGTGTGCTGTGTGTGAGAAAGGAGAGATATATTGTAGTAAGAGGGGGGAGGTTGAGGAAAAGTGCGGTTGGATATAAAGAGCGAATGGTGTATGAAGGAGCATGTTGTGGGGAATGGGGAAGACTCAAAAGTATACTAGCTCTGTGTGTTACCTAATTTTGTTCATACTTTGTACCAATGTGGGAGGGGGCGGATTGAAGTGGATTGGGTAGAATGGTTGGGGATGTGAAGAGGATGGGAGGGGGGGGGGGGGGGGGGGGGGGGGGGGGCGGTACATTCGTTGAGTATGAAGAAGGTTGTTGTTTATTGGTAAAATGAACTTTGCTTTTATTATTTTCTTGTGTACCTTGGGTTTTTGTTCTCTGTTCCTTTTGTTTTGTTCAAATGGCATGGATACTTTGTTTTTTGTTGCCATTGTTGTATCATGAGACCACAATGTCATTTCTCTTGTTGAGATAATAAAGTAATTTTGACTTTGACACACACAGTCTCTCTCTCTCTCATTTACTCACATAGACACACAGAGAGAGAGAGAGAGAGAGAGAGAGAGAGAGAGAGAGAGAGAGAGAGAGAGAGAGAGAGAGAGAGAGAGAGAGAGAGAGAGAGAGAGAGAGAGAGGACAATTGAACAAAGTTTTAATCCCTTTAGGCCTTTAGCCCATAGAAACAGGGTCAAGGTCCAAAAAGTCAAAATAACACTAGACTAGAAACATGGTTAACCTTCCAAATACTCATCCATACGTTTCCGTATAGGTGAAGACGGGGTAAGAAGCCCATGGGCGGGTAAGAAGCCCATGCCTATCCTTAGTCTTCCCATACGAAGGGAATAGAAAATATATAAAGCTAACTTACGAATTTGGAGAGAGAGAGAGAGAGAGAGAGAGAGAGAGAGAGAGAGAGAGAGAGAGAGAGAGAGAGAGAGAGAGAGAGAGAGAGAGAGAGAGGGGGGAGAGAGAGGGAGAGAGAGAGAGAGAGAAAGACTAGATATCATGATAATGTATTATATGAACCGTTGAAAATGGGTTCAGGCAGTCCTACTCAGTCATGTGGCACAGTGGTAGCTCATGTGACAGCGTCCTAATGGAGACGTTAAGGACCAGAGAGACAGACAGACAGACAGACAGGCTGACTGACAATCAGGCAGGTAGGCTTACAGAATAGTGGGCACGAACAGCATACGAGCATGGAGATGCAGGCATGATGACAAGCAAAGACAGACAGACAGACAGGCTGACTGACAATCAGGCAGGCAGGCGGACAGAATAGCATACGAGCATGGAGATGCAGGCATGATGACAAGCAAAGACAGACAGACAGACAGACAGGCTGACTGACAATCAGGCAGGCAGGCGGACAGAATAGCATACGAGCATGGAGATGCAGGCATGATGACAAGCAAAGACAGACAGACAGACAGACAGACAGGCTGACTGACAATCAGGCAGGCAGGCGGACAGAATAGCATACGAGCATGGAGATGCAGGCATGATGACAAGCAAAGACACATAGAAAGAAAAGGCAGAGATTGCTGATGACAAAGTGACGGAAAACCGATGTGCCGACAGAGAGACAGAAAAGAGATATAAACAGGAGACTGAGAGGCACAGATAGTTAGTGTTTATCATTGTAATCCTAGTTTCGTTTTGTAAGTGTATGTGTGTTCCGTTCCGTTTTTTTGTGTCGTCACTACCATGCTTATGTGTCAGCACTCTATTAAATAACCTTGGACTGAGTAGTTTGTGGTCCCAACAACCCCACTATAATATTTCCAAAAAATTGTTTAAATCCAAAGTCTTGTTTGCCTTAAAAGATCAGATTATCCAACAATGGTTCTCGCAGCTGGAAGAAAAACAAGTGTTTAGTAACTATAAATTGTATAAAGACAAATTCTCTTGCGAAGATTATTTTAAAACCCTACCCGAACACTTAGCATTGATATTTGTCAAATACAGAACCCTAAATCACAGGTTACCCATTCAAACTGGGAGAATCCAAAGCATCCCACACAATGAGAGACTCTGTTGTAAGTGCAATTATCACGTGCTTGGAGACGAATTTCATTATATCTTTGAATGTGAGGCATTCAAGGATACAAGAAAGACGTACTTGACAAACTATTACTTGAAAAGACCAAACGTAATCAAGTTTAAATCTCTATTTCAGAATAAAAAATAAACGAACCCTTACCCGTTCAGTTTGTTTTATAAAGACTATTTTAAAAATAATTTTGAGCATTATTTAACAATGTGACCCATACTGCTTTAGTTTCACAGACTTTTATCAAAGTTATATTTTACATAGGAAGTGTTGTATATCCTACGGCTGTTAAGCTTACTAGCAACGTACGTTTTGGGGTTGTTGTTTTTTCTTCTATAAATTCAATAACTCGGAGTGTTTGTGTGTATGAGCGCGTGTACGCACCTTTGCAGATGATTATTGCAAGTTTAAATGTCTGGAATTGTGCACTGGTATGTTATTTCAAACCAATATGTGTGAAATATTGTTCATTGCCGCAACAGAATTGTGATTATTTTCTTGTGCACCTAGGGTTTTTTGGGAAAATAAAGATGACTTGACTTGACTTGGCTAGAAGCGCCTTAAACGTTGAAAACCACCTGGCTTAACATTTTCAGACAAGGTTTCTTGTAGACTGTGACGTCACGAGTATGGAAGTCCTAACAGCACAAACAAAAGAAAATATATCCGCTAGTATCGCTTCGCTCCTCCCCCGTCCCCTCCCCCCCCCCCCCCCCCCCCCCCCCCCCCCCCCCCCCCCCGCTTACCCTTTGCAGCCACTCGCATCCCCCATCCTCGCCCCCCCCCACCCCCTCACTACACCCTTTCTTCCCTTGCATCTCTGGCATGAAGGCTTCCCGCTGCAAACACCCCCCCCCCCCCCCCCACACACACACACACACACACACACACACACACACACACACTTGCAGCCATGCACAGACGCAGCCAATGGAAACGCGGACACACACACACACACACACACACACACACACACACACACACACACACACACACACACACACACACACACACACACACACACACACACACACACACACACACACACACGCACGCACGCACGCACACACACGCACACGCACACGCACACACACGCGCGCGCGCGCGCGTAGTATAGATAGATACCTGTCTGTGACAGACCAAAGGCCAACACAACCATCACGAAAAGTACCAGTGATTTCATGGTGAAATTCTGCAGATCTTTGAAATCAGCGAGCTTCAGCGCGAGATTCGGAAAGGCCTGAAAGCAAAACGAACAGAGAAATGAAAACACACTGAACTAAAGTATAGAACATGAATATGGTATGAGTGAAAAGGAATATTGTTGTAGGGGGGAATTATTGATGTGGTACCTGCCACGCAATTCGTACCACCTGGTTTTCTTGACGATTGTGGGTTAATATTTGTCTGTGTGAAGTTTGGACAGGGGAAGGGAAATATCTTATCACTACCAAAAAGCAACAAAGCGGAAAACCCTTTGCAAGGTCAACGAAATTTCATTTGGGAAGCATCTGATGTTATTTTGAGTAACTTTTACTTGTTATTTAATGCACCAACACAAAGATTAAAATCGAAATGCCACTTTCAACATCTTTAAAGTCTTGTAGTCAGTGATGTCCATTGTGTAAATGAAAATATTCAGTGCGAAAATAATTGGGCCATAGTCACGGAATTCGTACCACTATCACTAATTCATACCTCCTGGATCTGTTGAATGGCACAGCCGCAATAAGGCATTCAAAAACCTGTTTTATGTGACATCAAACTTCTGATGAGAAAAATTACACAAGAATCATTGTGACGTCACGCAGACTAACTGGAATATTTAAAAGAATGAATGACCTATAGTGAAAGCCAAGTCACGTGCATCCTACAGTTGAAGCAGTGCTATAACACCCACACCCACACACACACCTACACCCCCGGGTACGATATCAGTGACATGGTGGTCGAATTGCATAACAGGTCTTGTAATTCGTACCTTTTGACGAAAGAAATATTCTTACTAATAAAGCCAAAGGTCTTACCTTTATAATGATTAATTATAGTTCACAGTTATAGCCTTCCACCAGCAGTGTGCATGTATCTGCTCTTAAGATAGAGATCTCTATCCTTAGGAGGTACCATATCAATAAGTCTCCCTTAATAACATTTTTGCCCATTAGTGGCCCCGTCAGCTACAACTAATCAAAGACCGTAAAAAGCATTAATCAATTAGAAATAATTTTGTAAACAATCAAATGTGTTTTGGTTGACCAAAGAACGCAGTTTTTGTTTTTTAATTGATTTAAATGAGTAAATCTCTTCCCAGTACATGCCTAAGTATTTGCCGCAGCATATATTTCTGCCTTAGACCGTGTATACACATAAGCGGATATTCCGTGCGGAAACCCGTGCACAATCCATAAATAAGTGAAACAAAGAAGGGACAAGATTTGCGCGCGTGTCCGAATTTCCCCTACATGCGTAAACTTTCATCCTTCTTTCTTCCACTTATTTAGGGTTTTCTGTACGGAACTTACGCGTCTAATGTGAACCCTGTCGCATGAAAATAGGTAGCTCGTAAAAATAAGTAGCTCGCTACCTATGACAGTGTATTTGCGACATTGAGCATGAACCACAAATTTCACTTTTTTCTAGGGTTAGGGATAGGGTTAGGGTTAGTTAAATGGTTAAAGTACAGAAAAAGTGAAATTTGTGGTTGTCGCAAATACAGACTCTCATAGTAGCGAGCTACTTATTTTTACGAGCTACCTATTTTCATGCGACAAACCCGGCCTAAGATTAAGAGTAGTTTTTTGTTGTTGTTTTGGTTTGTTTGATTTCCAATACGAAAGCCGTGTGCTATGATGTTTCAGGATGTTTGAATGGTCTAGTACTGTAGGCTATCAATGACCTTTGAATGTCTCACTGATGAAAACACCCAAAGGCAATACTGATGACCACTTATCAGAGGCCATAATCACACGCAGAAGTATTCATTTGTTCAGTTGGTGACGTGTTTCGTCTAAACCCTACCCCCTGAGTATGAAGGAAAGTGTACGGTTTTTTCTCCGGGGCCTGGTTGACGACAGGATAAATTTGATAGGGAGCGTGGAGGACAGCCCTGTCACGGTGTCTCAATCCGTAATGGACCCCACAGCAACGTCTTCATCAGGACTTATCATCATTATCATCATCATCATCATCATCATCATTATCAGTCATCATCATCATCATCATCATCATCATCAGTCATCATCATCATCATCATCATCATCATCATCATCATCATCAGTCATCATCATCATCATCATCATCATCATCAGTCATCATCACCATCATCATCAGTCATAAACAAAGCATCACACAAAAAGGAGAAAAAGAAAAAGGAGAAATAGAAATGAAACAAATAAAAGGATAAGAAAAGAAAGAAACAATAAAGAAAGGAAGGAAGAAGAAAAGAAAGGGGGAGAGAGAGAGAGAGAGAGAGAGAGAGAGAGAGAGAGAGAGAGAGAGAGAGAGAGAGAGAGAGAGAGAGAGAGAGAGAGAGAGAGAACACTGGAACACACTGGAACACTGGACATTTTATTGTCATTACCACACGGAGAGAGAGAGAGAGAGAGAGAGAGAGAGAGAGAGAGAGAGAGAGAGAGAGAGAGAGAGAGAGAGAGAGAGAGAGACTAAGGAAAACTGATACAAAGAAGAAGACAAAAAAAAGAGGAGGAAGAAGGAGAAAGAATCAAAAAAAGAAGAGAAAGAAAAGAAGAAGAAAGAAAACAAGATAAAAGAAGAAAGGCAGAAACGAAAAGAAAGAAAGAACAAGAAGGGAAACGGAAGAAGATAAAGGAAGAAAAAGAATTAAGAGAAAGAAAGAAAAGAAGCCTGAAACAAGAAGAAAAAGGAAGGAAGAAAAAGAGGAAGGAAGAACAGAAAACAAGGTGAGGAACAAGAAGAAGAAGAAGAAGAAACGAGAGAAGATCAGGATGGAGAAAGAAGACACACACGATGAAGAAGAAAAGAAGAAGAAGAAGAAGAAGAAGAAACGAGAGAAGATCAGGATGGAGAAAGAAGACACACACGATGAAGAAAAAGAAGAAGAAGAAGAAGAAGAAACGAGAGAAGATCAGGATGGAGAAAGAAGACACACGATGAAGATGAAGAAGAAAAGAAGAAGAAGAAGAAGAAGAAAGAGAGAAGATCAGGATGGAGAAAGAAGACACACACGATGAAGAAAAAGAAGAAGAAGAAGAAGAAGAAACGAGAGAAGATCAGGATGGAGAAAGAAGACACACACGATGAAGAAGAAGAAGAAGAAACGAGAGAAGATCAGGATGGAGAAAGAAGACACACACGATGAGAGAAAAAGAAGAAGGAGAAGAAGAAGAAACGAGAGAAGATCAGGATGGAGAAAGAAGACACACACGATGAAGAAAAAGAAGAAGAAGAAGAAACGAGAGAAGATCAGGATGGAGAAAGAAGACACACACGATGAAGAAAAAAAGAAGAAGAAGAAGAAGAAACGAGAGAAGATCAGGATGGAGAAAGAAGACACACACGATGAAGAAAAAGAAGAAGAAGAAGAAACGAGAGAAGATCAGGATGGAGAAAGAAGACACACACGATGAAGAAAAAGAAGAAGAAGAAGAAGAAGAAGAAACGAGAGAAGATCAGGATGGAGAAAGAAGACACACACGATGAATAAAAAAGAAGAAGAAGAAGAAGAAGAAGAAGAAACGAGAGAAGATCAGGATGGAGAAAGAAGACACACACGATGAAGAAAAAGAAGAAGAAGAAACGAGAGAAGATCAGGATGGAGAAAGAAGACACACACGATGAAGAAAAAAAGAAGAAGACGAAGAAGAAGAAACGAGAGAAGATCAGGATGGAGAAAGAAGACACACACGATGAAGAAAAGAAGAAGAAGAAGAAAGAGAGAAGATCAGGATGGAGAAAGAAGACACACACGATGAAGAAAAAGAAGAAGAAGAAGAAGAAACGAGAGAAGATCAGAATGGAGAAAGAAGACACACACGATGAAGAAAAAGAAGAAGAAGATGAAGCGAGAGAAGATCAGGATGGAGAAAGAAGACACACACGATGAAGAAAAAGAAGAAGAAGAAGAAGAAACGAGAGAAGATCAGGATGGAGAAAGAAGACACACACGATGAAGAAGAAAAAGAAGAAGAAGAAGAAGAAGAAACGAGAGAAGATCAGGATGGAGAAAGAAGACACACACGATGAAGAAAAAGAAGAAGAAGATGAAGCGAGAGAAGATCAGGATGGAGAAAGAAGACACACACGATGAAGAAAAAGAAGAAGAAGATGAAGCGAGAGAAGATCAGGATGGAGAAAGAAGACACACACGATGAAGAAAAAGAAGAAGAAGAAGAAACGAGAGAAGATCAGGATGGAGAAAGAAGACACACACGATGAAGAAAAAGAAGAAGAAGAAGAAACGAGAGAAGATCAGGATGGAGAAAGAAGACACACACGATGAAGAAAAAGAAGAAGAAGAAGACGAGAGAAGAAGATCAGGATGGAGAAAGAAGACACACACGATGAAGAAAAAGAAGAAGAAGAAGAAGAAGAAACGAGAGAAGATCAGGATGGAGAAAGAAGACACACACGATGAAGAAGAAAAAGAAGAAGAAGAAACGAGAGAAGATCAGGATGGAGAAAGAAGACACACACGATGAAGAAAAAGAAGAAGAAGAAAACGAGAGAAGATCAGGATGGAGAAAGAAGACACACACGATGAAGAAAAAGAAGAAGAAGAAACGAGAGAAGATCAGGATGGAGAAAGAAGACACACACGATGAAGAAAAGAAGAAGAAGAAAAAGAAGAAAATCAGGAAGAAGATCAGGAAGAAGAAAGAAGACACACACGATGAAGAAAAGAAGAAGAAGAAACGAGAGAAGATCAGGATGGAGAAAGAAGACACACACGATGAAGAAAAAGAAGAAGAAGAAGAAGAAGAAGAAGAAGAAGAAGAAGAAGAAGAAGAAGAAGAAGAAGAAGAAGAAGAAGAAGAAGAAGAAGAAGAAGAAGAAGAAGAAGAAGAAGAAGAAGAAGAAGAAGAAGAAGAAGAAGAAGAAGAAGAAGAAGAAGAAGAAGAAGAAGAAGAAGAAGAAGTTGAAGAAGAAGAAGAAGAAGAAGAAGAAGAAGAAGAAGAAGAAGAAGATGAAGAAGAAAGAAGAAGAAGAAGAAGAAGATGAAGAAGAAGATGAAGAAGAAGAAGATGAAGAAGAAGAAGATGAAGAAGAAGAAGAACGACGAAAAAGAAAGAAGAATAGAAAAGAGACAAATGAGAAGAAAAGGAAAAGCAAAAAGTGCAAAAACGAGAATAGGCAAAGACAACACCAGCAGCAGCAGCAGCAGCAGCAGCAGGAATGCACAGGATGGACAACGGCACCGGAGTGAGAGTGAGAGAGCAAAAGAGAGAGAAAAGAAAACAAAGTTTAAAAAAGGTACAAATTCTCGGTTCTTTCCCTTTTTCCGTCTTGCCTTTCTTACTGCAGATTGAGTACTTCACCCTCTATCGTTTGCTGTGTTTAACACTAATTTTCACCATTTACATAATTAAACACATGCATTCAATAATAGTAGAAGATAAAAGGCAAGATAGAAAAAAACGCAATGAATGTCCTATAGGATTTAATAGGACTTTTGGAAGAGCTTCTAAGTTAGCATGATGCTAAGTCTCATGCTATCTCAACGTGAATACAGGCCCAGGACTGTGACAAAATGCTCAGCGGCTGTTGTGTGTACTGCACTACATAGGGGGGGGGGGGGGGTCCTATTAGTTAATGGCCTTTATTATGACTGTGATGAATTATTCAACAAAGATAATTAGCTAAAAAAAAGTTGATCAGATACAGCTTAATGTTTGGTAAGAAAGGTAGGTGTGAAAATGTGGGGAGAGCTGAGAAATCTTTACCTTTACCAAAAAAAAGTACGTTTCTGCGTATTTGCTTAGTCTATCTGTCTGTCGGCCTGTCTGTCTGTTTGTTCGTCACCCTGTCCTATTTCTCTTATAGTCAGTGGTCATTATCATCATATCTGAAGATCACCACCCACCCACCACCCCTCACCACCCAACACCTTTCTTGTCTGCCCCTTCGTCGTCACTTTCTGAATTTACAACAACAACAAATCCATCGTTGCTGTCTACCTTTAGGCCACATTACTTCTGGACTCTATTCTCACACACACACTCCCCTCCCCCCATATTAGTTTCACTGTGTGTTGACTGCAATGTGTACGTCAGCTTTGTTGCGAGAGAGAGAGAGAGAGAGAGAGAGAGAGAGAGAGAGAGAGAGAGAGAGAGAGAGAGAGAGAGAGAGAGAGAGAGAGAGAGAGAGAGAGAGAGTGTGTGTGTGTTGATGCCTTGTTCAACTGATTGTAGTTTGTATTGTGTTTTTTTGGGTGGGGTGAGTGGTGGTGATGGTAACGGTGTGTGTGTGTGTGTGTGTGTGTGTGTGTGTGTGCGTGTGTGCGTGTGTGTGTGTGTGTGTGTGTGTGTGTGTGTGTGTGTGTGCATGTATGTGCGTGTATGTGTGGGTGGGGTGTGTATGTGTATGCCTATTTGCATATGCGTGAGCGATTATTTCGTTTTATTGTTGAATTTGTTGCTTTTTTTTTTAAATTTTGTTGTTGTTAAGCGCATAGAGCTCCACATTGGTGGAGGAATGCGCTATATAAATGATTCACTATTATTATTATTATTATTATTATTCGGATTAGTTTGGTATTTGGTATTTTCTAATCATAGAGATTCGCCTCTCAGAAATTCGGGCTGATCCCATTTGGAGAGCGTGTCACCGCAAGTGCTGCGCCACCACTGTTTTTTTCAATTATTGCTATATTGTATTGCATTGTATCGTCATTTGTATTTTGACTCAGTGTCAGCATTTTTGTTGTTGTCATGCCCTGGCTAAAAGACTCCAGGGATCATCCCAACAGCCGAAGCGCCTGAACACTATGGTACAAATGCATCAGCTAGGGATGAGAACGTTACGTGCGTTACCGTTTTTGATTACCCCGCCACGTGAGCAGCCACACTCCGACTTCGGAGGATTTTGGAGACTGATGATGCTATGCTAGGAGCTTGTCATGGCTAAAAACAATCCCCACAAAACTATCCAGAGCATAACAACATTTTGATGTAGCCTTGGTGTTCTAGCCTATGTCAATTGTTCTGACACAGCCAAGGCGAGTCAGCATTTTGTTTTCTAAAAAAAAAAAAGCTTATCAATAAATAAATAAATAATTATGTATTTAATCTAAACTACGCCCAAAACACAACATGGTAGAACAAACAATGACAACAACGAAGGCATACTCACAGATGTCTTTCAAACAAAGCACTGCATATGACTGTCAGCGGAGATTTTGAAAGCGGTGCAGATAATGAGTCACATGAATACCTAAATTGGTGCATCTCAAGTGCGCCTATTTTAACTACACCTATTGTCAACTACGCCTATTTTAGCTACCCCTATCGTCAACAACGCCTATTTTATCTACCCCTATAGTCAACTACGCCTATTTTAACTACACCTATTGTCAACTACGCCTATTTTAACTACCTCTATCGTCAACAACGCCTATTTTAACTACCCCTATTGTCAACAACGCCTATGTTAACTACCCCTATGGTCAACTACGCCTATTTTAGCTATCCCTATCGTCAACTGCGCCTATTTTAACTACCCCTATTGTCAACTACGCCTATTGTAGCTACCCCTATCGTCAGTTGCGCCTATTTTAACTACCCCTATTGTCAACTACGCCTATTTTATCTACCCCTATAGTCAACTACGCCTATCTTAACTACCCCTATCGTCAGTTGCGCCTATTTTAACTACCCCTATCGTCAACTACGCCTATTTTAACTACCCCTATCGTCAGTTGCGCCTATTTTAACTACCCCTATCGTCAACTACGCCTATTTTAACTACCCCTATAGTCAACTGGCCTATTTTAACTACCCCTATTGTCATTTGCGCCTATCTTAGCTACCCCTATAGTCAGTTGCGCCTATTTGAACTACCCCTATGGTCAGTTGCGCCTATTTTAACTACCCCTATGGTCAGTTGCGCCTATTTTAACTACCCCTATGGTCAGTTGCGCCTATTTTAACTACCCCTATAGTCAGTTGCGCCTATTTTAACTACCCCTATGGTCAGTTGCGCCTATTTTAACTACCCCTATAGTCAGTTGCGCCTATTTTAACTACCCCTATAGTCAGTTGCGCCTATTTGAACTACCCCTATGGTCAGTTGCGCCTATTTTAACTACCCCTATTGTCAACAACGCCTATTTTAACTACCCCTATAGTCAGTTGCGCCTATTTTAACTACCCCTATAGTCAGTTGCGCCTATTTTAACTACCCCTATAGTCAGTTGCGCCTATTTTAACTACCCCTATAGTCAGTTGCGCCTATTTTAACTGCCCCTATAGTCAGTTGCGCCTATTTGAACTACCCCTATTGTCAGTTGCGCCTATTATAGCCACCCCTATAGTCAGTTGCGCCTATTATACCCACCCATATAGTCAGTTGCGCCTATTTTAACTACCCCTATAGTCAGTTGCGCCTATTTTAGCTACCCCTATAGTCAGTTGCGCCTATTATACCCACCCATATAGTCAGTTACTCCTATTTCAACTACCCATATAGTCAGTTGCTCCTATTTCAACTACCCATATAGTCAGTTGCTCCTATTTCAACTACGCCTGTGTCAAATAAGCGCAGTTGAGTTATTTTCAAATAAGCTCAGTTGAGTTATCTTCAAATAAGCTCAGTTGAGTTATTTTCAAATAAGCGCAATTGAGTTATTTTCAAATAAGCGTAGTTGAGTTATTTTCAAATCAGTGCAATTGAGTTAAATTTTCAAATAAGCGCAATTGATTTATTTTCAAATAAGCGCAGTTGAGTTCTTTTCAAATCAGCGCAATTGAGTTATTTTCAAAAAAGCGCAGTTGAGTTATTTTCAAATAAGCGCAATTGAGTGGCAGCCGTTAAAATGTCTTTGTTAGCGTAAGATCCTTGATCACGTAATCTGCGCTGCGATCATCATATTCTTTAGTGTTCAGAATGACAACTTATCCTTTCAATGTTTGTTTTGCCTGAAGCAATGGGGTTTTTATGGAAAGATGCAACCGTTTTCTTTGTGATATTTGATTTTAAAAAGAAATAACTTGGCTTTTTTGCCGCGTGTAAGTGCGCGTGCCCGCACACATACATACACGCGCGTGCACAAGTTTATTTTAAATTACCTCTTCGAAAACAAACTCTTACCAAATCTATAATTTTGATGTATCAAATATCAGAACATTAAAAAAGAAAACACAAGTAGAAATAACTGTAAAAGGAACATTTATTAAAAGCAGATATTTCGAGCTACGACTTATCTTTGTCCATGCTGGTCTCCAAAAATGTTGATGTATCATATAGAAATGTTAAAAAAAATGAAGCCTTATTCTTTAATTGAAGGATGTAAAAGAGATGCTCAGTTGTTGTCTTTGTTATATTTTTTTCAATTTTATAAAAACATCTTTATTCAGTAATACATGATACAATATTTACAAATAATCAATCAATAGGCCTATCAAATCAACACTCACACATTCACACTCCTCATTCGATTCAATCACACCAGGATTATAAAAGACATGAGCATTTCTCTCTTTCACACACACACACACACACACACACACACACACACACACACACACACACACACACACACACACACACACACACATCTGCACACACCCTTGCGCACACATTAGCATTGTCTTCATGTTACAATGCTTACAAGGAATGAACCAACATCAAATCAACACTCTCACACATTCACATTCCTCCTCATTCAGTTCAATCACACCAGCATTATGAAAGACAACTCACCATCTCTCTTTCACACACACTCACTCATCTGAGCACAACCCTTGTACACACCTTAGCACAATCCCCGACTCACCCGGTCATCCTATCTAAATTACACTCATCCCCAATAAGCAACAGTATAATAACATAACCAAGGGAAATAAATCCTCAAGTGATGCTAAAATTAACCCTTTCGCCGCCAGCCATTTTTCAGCAAAAAGAATCCATTAAGCTTACCTGGGTAGAGAAACAAATCTGTCTGTACTATTGAGGATTCCTCTGAAATGTTTAAAGCAAGGCCGATCCTTACCTCCCAAAATTAAGAGAATAGGGTCTTTGGATAACAGAAAATGTACTTATTTGAAAAGAAACCCATGCACATAATAAGTCAAACATAATATTACTTTACCTACTCATCTTAACATGCACAATTTAAAATGTAAATACATGTACGTACCCATGGCAACATGAGAGAGAGAGAGAGAGAGAGAGAGAGAGAGAGAGAGAGAGAGAGAGAGAGAGAGAGAGAGAGAGAGAGAGAGAGAGAGAGAGAGAGAGAGAGAGAGAGAGAGAGAGAGAGAGAGAGAGAGAGAGAGAGAGAGAGAGAGAGAGAGAGAGAGAGAGAGAGAGAGAGAGAGGAAAAACAATCCCAAACAATTTAATTGGGTTTTTCATATTTAAAATCGAGCTGAGCGTTTAGATATTTTACATAGACAGAAGCAATGTTTTTATAATATAAGCATATGAATAGTACATGAATATTATTTTCAACATACTTACTGTCTTATGCGATTCGGGGCGAAAACGTTTATTCAGAAAACTGCGTAGTTTACGTGGGAAAGCCTTGAATGTTCAATAGTCTGAACCAGGTATCAACTTCCAACTTGTTCCTTTAAGTGATTTCTAATAGGTGCGCGGTCGCAGAGCTGATAATATCAAAACGACCAGGTACATCCGTTTATATTGAAAGTCCATGACTATCAGAAAAGGGGGCGTCTTCTATTCATTTGTGTGCAGAAGTGATGTCGTTGCTTGAGGTGATTTGTCAGTGATTGAAAAGGGGCTTGTCAAAGAACACGACAGAAAGAAGGGATGGGAGTCGTTTGACTGGTCGAAATTATTTTACGCACTCACAGTAACTTTAGAAAATGACATCGAGCCAAATTATGCTTGGGTTTTTGGAGAACGTTGAGTGCGTTTATTTTTATATATACACTGTTTTTTGGGGGTCTTTATTACATTCAGGAGAGGCCTGAATGTTTCATTCAACTTATCTCAGCGTCAGCGTCTCATCTCACCACCCACCACCCTCTCCCCGTTCCCCGAACTCATTAACCGAAGCGTTCGAACCTCCCTCCCCCATTTCCTTGAATATCTAACCCCCACCCCCCACCCTGGTGGTTGTGTATTTGGTATATTCTAGTCACATCTCTGTGAAATTCGGGCTGCTCTTTCCTGGAGAGCGCGTCGCCGCAAGTGCAGCGCCTACCCAGTGTTTTTGTGTGTGTGTTTTGGGGGGGCACAGGGTGAGGAGGGGATGGGATGTGGGTACACTTGGAAAACCTAGCTATCAATTTGGCCATACCAGGCAGCGGGGCTTCTCCCTGCTCTCACCGACTTTCAACTGCCGTGGGATTTTTACGCGCGTGTGTAAAGCGCACGGGTCAGACTAGCTTTAAGTCCCCATCCGCGAAGGACTCGACGTTCAGTTCGATGTTGCTGTCAAACTAGAAAGAAAGGGCGAGGAGGCCGGGGTTCGAACCCGGGTCACTCACGCTGCAGTCACGCATTACATTTGGCATGCGAACGTCTTAACCACTCTGCCACCTTTCTCCCCTTTATCCCATGTGTATGTCCCACATGTGCCCTTCTGGGACCGAGAGGACGTGAAGCTTTAACTTTCATTCTGGTGTTTGTGTCCTTGAGCTGGCCGGTACTGGGTGGTGTGTACTAGACGTCTTTGGGCGAATACTATACGTTTTCACTCAATGGTTTTTATCACTAGTGAGGGGCCAACAGTAGAGTAGGAGTGAGAGCTGAATGACCAATGGCTTTCGACAGCAAAGGGATCTCATGTTATAGTTATGTCTTTTGTGAGAGATGACTCAAAAAATGCTGTCCACGCCTATTGGAAGATTACTGTAAATGTTTTGCTTTGTATGTTGCTATGATTGTTTTCTAAGCTTGCATGTTGTTGTTGTTTTGGGGTTTGTTTTTTAATTAGTTCAATTTCTGCATGCTGTGTAAAATCACTATTCGTGTGAAAAGACATTAAATTAAAGATTCATTCACTCTCAATATATGGGGCATTGTATGGCTCTGTGCTGCAGCTCTGGGGACCAGTTGACTTTTGGAAAACATCCATAGGCCTACCCCAGGCTTTCTTAGGTCACCCTTTCCTGCGAAAATATTTCGAACCCAACTCTGATTCTCTTTCCATTATTTTTTTTTAATCCTGGACCAATTCGTATTTAAGAATAATTAAAATAGGTAACTGATATGTTTTATGATAAGCGTAGTTCCTTCTCAGAGTCAATCAAAAGCTAAAAGGAAAAGAAAAAGGAAAGGAAAGAAAACATACTTGGGAACTTTTCGGCCAGCTTCCTGCTGGCCTTCGTCAACCCACACTGGGTCAGAAGTCTGGGGTCTGTTGGTGTCACCCCTTGAGTTGTGTTCACAGCTGGTCTGGTTCAGCACACTGTTGTATATGATGGGTAGATCATAGCCTGAGTCCCTGCTAGGCTTGGTCTTCTCTGTCTAATTTCTATTGCCTCAGTTATGTTTTATTTGTTTGACTTATCATAACATCTTGTATCCTGTGAAATAATCCTCACGCGTTATGTAACCTCGAACATGTATTTACCCCTGAGACGATGTGCTCATTACACGCGGAAATGTCATGCGCTTATTCGAAAATAAGTAAAGCTAAACAAGCAGATGGGATAAGCGCGTGCGTTTTTCCATCCGCTTATTTCTTACTTTGTTTAACTTATTTCCAGATAAGCGCATGAGGTTTCCGCGTGTAATGTGCACAGCCCCTTACAGATAAAGTCTTTCAAATTCAAATTCTATGTTACAGTTTTGTGATAGT
>CM065681.1:9883814-9888814 GCA_017654935.2 Phymorhynchus buccinoides | reverse complement strand
AGCATCGGTGCAGCACACGGACCCACAGGGGTCCGGCAGCAGGTCGCTGTCCTCGGGCTGCAGCAGATGCTCCAGGTGAGGCCTCAGCACGCTCCAGAACAGCTCCAGCTCCAGGTTGTTCCACTCGGGCTCACACAGCCAGTCCAACTCCAACTCTCCATCGAAACAACGACTCCGATGACGATCACTAGCGTTTCTTTCCTTGGACGATAACTGTGAAGGTTCCCTAGTTTCAGCCACCTCTTCGCAGCTGTTTCCAATGGCTTGGGAAGTTTCTGAAGTGTAGGAGTCTTCTTGATGTTGTTCTGATGACGATTCTGTGGTCGTCGTTGAATCAGACATTGTTATCCACTTGAGCAACTCGCTCAAATCGTCTTCATCTTGAGAGGAATCTTCTGCTTCTATAGGTTTCTCCGATATTTCCTGGGGACTACTGGCTCTTTTAGAGAAACGTAGCAGTCTCCAGCTGCCAGTGCTGCGCCATGTTTTGGGCCTGGCTCCTGAACCTTTTCCATAATCCTTTGAAGTTGAGGTCGTGTCTGATTGTGTGGAGAAGGTGGGTGATGTTGATGTTGTGGAAACGGGTTCGGAATTGTGTCTCCTCCTCCATGGTATGAAAATGGTGCGTGGCTTTTTAGTAAGGGTTGGATCGAAAGGCCCAGAGTGAGCAGGGCTGGTGGACATACTGGGAGGAGAGCCCGTGAAGTCTGAGAACACCCCGGAGTCTGCCATGTCATTACTGTCAGAGTCTGAGTCCAGTGGGTTGGGGATCCATCCAGGCTCACCTTTTAAGCTGACTTTTCTTTGTCTTGAACCGAATGAAGAACTTTTTGAAGATGCTGCTTTTGTGTGATTGAGAGGCACTGGGATTGGGCATGATTTTCTGCGTGTGTTCACGCCATCTTTACTGCATTCTGGAGTTTGGTCCTCTACAGAATTGGATTCAGATATCTTGACAGCTGCGTCTGTTTCGAAACATGTGGTGCTAAACTGTCGGTCGAAGATTGCGTGCTTAGAGCCACGTTCGCTGTCAGATAAGCACCTTTGTCTTTTAAGTTGTGATGAAATCACCAGTGGAGTCGTCTGGCCATGTTCAACTCTGTTTGACATGTCGTCTGATTCCAGTGGAGTCGTCTGGCCATGTTCAACTCTGTTTGACATGTCGTCTGATTCCAGTGGAGTCGTCTGGCCATGTTCAACTCTGTTTGACATGTCGTCTGATTCTTTGGGAGCAGTTTGATTGTTTTGTGCCGCGGGTATCTCTGTCTCTTTACCACAAGGTATATTCGCTTCAGCAGCAATGTGGGTGCGTGGACTACCTTGCTTTTGCCTTTGCCTGCAATGGTCTTTGTAGGCTCCTTCCAAATCAATCTCGGTAAAGGAATTCATACTTCCTTCAGTACACCTATTCTGGTGCAAATCATTAGCTGCACTATCCACGCCACTTTGCTCAGACTGTAACACGTTATGTTCCTCTAAGTACATATCCCACTGCATCCAAACATCGGCACCACTGCCACTTTCTGGGCATCTGTTAAGTTTGTCTTTGTCACTTTCGTCTTGAAAAGTCCACCATTTTACCGTTTTGTCAGCTCTTGATGCGCATGCGCATTTGCCCTCTTCCTCCCCAGATAATATTTCCTGGGTGTAGTCGTCAACACAAATGTGAGTCGTGTGGCGAACATGGGATGGTAAAGGCTTCAGTTCTAAATCCATATGATAAACTTTGCACTCACAGTCCCATGCAAAATCATGTTCTGAAAAAACGAACTCTTCTGCAACGAGGGAGTGTCTCTTCCCTGCAGTTTGAATGCTGTGGCCACTGCCCATGACTTCACATTCTCACTTCCACTGCTCACCAGTAGGCCTACGGTGAAATGAGAACCCAGAAACAAAAACTGAGGACTCAGAGATGAACTCTTCTTGTTGCTTACGTTGTCTAGATGCTTGGGCTAAATCGTTGCTGAAAAAGAAACAAAAGAACACGTCATTTTCATTGTAGCATAATTGTTGTATGCTGCATATTAGGTCCAGGTGTAAGCCAGTAGTCATGGTACAGATTAGTCTCTTGTGGAAGACGTCTATGACTCTTAAACTACGAGTCCTTAGCACCGGCTCTGGTGCTGCAGCCAAAGGGATGGGTTGGCCTTTGGGGGCCTTCCCAAACACCAGCAGTCCTCAAATCCCTTCGGCTGAGAGAGTGGGGATGTACCCTGAGCAAGGCATCTCCACTAAAAACAAATTCTAGCCCAGTCCGCCGGAATAGCATCTGCCCCCTCAGCTATCTGGCAGTCATGGTCGGAAACGACTGACTGGCATATACATACAAGCAAGTAGTAGTATTAGCAGTATCAGCATCAATGGTAGAGAAGGCCTAGTAGTGGTGATAGTAGTAGTAGTAGTAGTAGTAGTAGTAGTAGTAGTAGTAGTAGTAGTAGTAGTAGTAGTAGTAGTAGTAGTAGTAGTAGTAGTAGTAGTAGTAGTAGTAGTAGTAGTAGTAGTAGTAGTAGTAGTAGTAGTAGTAGTAGTAGTAGTAGTAGTAGTAGTAGTAGTAGTAGTAGTAGTAGTAGTAGTAGTAGTAGTAGTAGTAGTAGTAGTAGTAGTAGTAGTAGTAGTAGTAGTAGTAGTAGTAGTAGTAGTAGTTGTTGTGGTGTAGTAGTAGTAGTAGTAGTAGTAGTAGTAGTAGTAGTAGTAGTAGTAGTAGTAGTAGTAGTAGTAGTAGTAGTAGTAGTAGTAGTAGTAGTAGTAGTAGTAGTAGTAGTAGTAGTAGTAGTAGTAGTAGTAGTAGTAGTAGTAGTAGTAGTAGTAGTAGTAGTAGTAGTAGTAGTAGTAGTAGTAGTGTGGCTGTGCACGTGGCGGGGTAATCAAAAACGGTCACACACGTAATGTTCTCATCCTTAGCTGATGTATTTGTACCATAGTGTTCAAGTGCTATGGCTGTTCGGATGATCCCTGGAGTCCTTTAGCCAGGGTACGAAACAACAAATGGCTTGTCCTTGACTTAATTTCACAAAGTAAGACTTGTCGTTAAAAAGAATGTCTTTAACACACTGATAAGTTTACGAAATACTCACAAATAAGGGCTTCATTAAATAAATAGGAAAGCAATTAAATAATGTTAGAGATTCATATAACAGTAGAAATATATGAGGATTATGAGGGTGATAATAATGGCAATGAAAAGGAGGAGGACGAGGATTTTTTTAAATCTAAACAAATGTACGCTTACCTTTGAAGCAACAAATATCTTTTCACCCGAAATTGCGAACATACGTACACAATCACAATTGCTTGACAAGTTATTCAGTTTATGGAGAGAGAAAAAATATATATATATATAAACAAGCACTGGGCATTTTTGCTACACTTTAAGCTAAAAGGGCTTCCGTGAAAAGTTTAAATGCGTATGTCTAAAAACAGTGCACCTTTTCAAAGTGATTTGGGCCTGCATAAACGTGTGCACTTTATTGATTATTAAACAGCAAAAAGATTGTCACATCCCATAAGTCACATGGCGAAATATAATATTTCTTCGTTGATTATAACTATCACAATCGCACTGTCACAATAAAAAAACATTGGTTTGACAAAAATCAAATAAAGCTTATTTCCCACTGTAGAAAAGTTATCTCTGTGGCAAACACAGCTTGTTGATATTTTTCCTCTTCTTTTTTTTGTTGTAAACTTGACAGGATTGCGGGTTAATACTGGCGACTGGTTGCTTTTATGTAAATACTAATTAAGATTAAGATTATAGCCCCGTCGACAACTAAGGCCATGTCAGGGCTGTCACCACGTTAAATCTTACCACGTATTAAAAAGGGGTAAAAACACAAGGTAAAAACCAAATAGTTTTTTTCGTTCCACTAGCGAAAGAAAGCTTGCTATGTCATTTTCAGACAATTTGATGCGAAGATCCTCTGATGTCAAGTTAAACACGGTAATATATTTCTCTCACTTTTAAGATGCAACGTTTTTGAACAGACTGGTTTCCGACCCGTCCGACTTTTAAGAGAAGGTGAGATTAGCGTCCAATCGGTCCGAGACCCTTATGGACGGTTGTCCGACTATTGACGACGAAAGAGCTTTTATAGTTCAATGCCAGTGAACGACGAAGAAAAACGATAAAGCTCACGTTGTTTCTAGAAATCGAGCATCACCATCACCACCATCATCACCATCATCAACTTGTTCCATCAATACAAACTAATTAAAAGCAGTGGACCTTGAGCGGGTCAGTTGTTTACCATGAGCTGTTGCAATCACCGCTTTCTTTGTTTATGGCTCGTTATCTATCACCTGTAGTGCAAAGGGTGTAGAAGTGAGCCACATAACAGCTGGGGGCCGTTTCACAAGAGCTAACGTTACGTAGCGTGAGCGCAAATCGGCAAAAACGGTACTAAGAAACACATATTTTGCCGACGTTTGCCGCAAACGTTTTGAGCCTGCTCCCAAAGTATCTCTCGACGAACTATCACGTGACTTGCATGGGGTGAATACATTTCTTGTTGTCGATTCGTCCAATAAAGTTTGGTTAAAATAATACTCTTTTTTTTTACCAATCAAACAAAAGCTTGTAATATTTTTCCGCAAACTTTTTCTAAAGTGTTTTTTAGACCCCTTTTGGCGTAACAGTTATGCGCGCGGCGACCGTCGTCTAGAGAAACTCGACCCTGGTGAGACTGTCTGGGGAACAAACGAACAGACTGCTCCCTAAAAATAACCGTGACAGAATGTCGGTTATATATCACTCGACAATCGTAGCAAAGGTTGTAGAAGTAGGGAGGCAAGCACAAAAAGGTGGCCCCAGTAGCTTGTAGAGTGACCGAAAAAAAGAGTATTTCGAACGTCCCCGAGGTGAGAGAATCTTGAGTTTTTCTTCTTCTTTTTTGTTTTTAGGACAACTTCAACTGTCAGTCTTTTGCTTTGAATAAATCTTTGTTTCAAGTTTTAAAAGTAAGTTTCGGGCTGGGAATTGAAGTCATGCTGATCATCTGAAA
>CM065681.1:9871314-9873814 GCA_017654935.2 Phymorhynchus buccinoides | reverse complement strand
TTTGATTTTGTTTATTTACTGGGAAACATAGCTAGGAAAAACTAAGAAAGACAGTGCAGCAAATACATCCGTTATGAGCAGGGATCAGTGCTCAACATTGCAGGCTGTTGACCACACAGGCGCATCACGCATCACACAGAGTGGCTGGTGTAGGCTCCCGCCTATACTTGCCTTTGCTCGACTGACGCGACAAGCGGCGGTCAAATTTGAATTATATTGGTCAGTGGTTTGGAAGAAGGCATGAGACCTGTTCGATTTGAATTTGAATAAGATCTTATGACTACAAAGGAGACTACGTAATCGTGTTGTCTGCTGACACGGTAACAATAGGTGTCAAAACTAGCGAATTGCAATCGAGCCGTTTGTCGGCAGATTGAACCGTCTGCTTTGAACAGTCTTGTGACCAGTAGACTAGGCTATGAATAATTAGTGATGAGTGGGTCACTCGGTCACATGTGTCATGCACATGTAATCATGATCTCATGGTTATTAGTAGACTATATATCTGACTCATCCCCAGTTATATAAATCCATAAAACAGATTAGTACAGTAGAATAATAAAATTATGATGTCGTAAGCTACCTTTGATCATTAAGCTGTTACTCATTTAAAGGGGCACACTGACGGATGAGTTTTTGTAAGAAACACGTCGAGATCACCAGGAAAACACCCTTTACAGAGATTGCAACACTCACTTTGCTCTGGTTTCCTTGAAATCAAACCGTCAAATCGGCGATTCCTCCTTGGCGGAGGTGCTGGAAGTCAAAATAATCCACCCAAAGAGAAGTTGTGTGCCGTCTCTTTTCTAATGGCCGCCTGCGTTTAGACCAAATCGTTTGCACGAACATTTCGCAATACAAGCCTTTTTATTTATTTTTGTTACATTTTATACAGTTTATCTAAAGGAGTTTCGCTCACAACAAAGGAAAGAGTTCCTTTTTTTTTTTTACTGCACTTCAAAAAAAGAAAACGCTTCAACCACAATGAGTGACCTCCACCCACCCCATCCAAAATGGCTACTCTCTCCGGCATCTCCGCCAAGGAGGAATCGCCGTTTTGACGATTTAATTCCAAGGAAACCAGAGCAAAGTGAGTGTGCCGATCCTTGAAAAGGCTGTCTTTCTGGTGATCTCGACGTGTTTCTTGCAAAACCTCATCCGTCAGGGTCCACCTTTAAGAGCCAGCCACACTACATACGATTCGATTCCCTACGATCCGATTTAGACATTTGTGAGGCATGATTGACGTGAAATTCTACTTTCTAAATAAATATGATGAAATCCTACTAGTTATAGTGAACAAAAATAGTAGAGTTATTATTGTTAGACGGAAGTATTTCACGTGAATCATGACTCACAGACATCGTCACAATCGTGTCGTATTGGGGTCAAATTGTATGCAGTGTGGCAGGCCCTTTAAGCTTAGGAGTCTGTCGTGTACGACTGTGACTTCCAAATGGCAGAGGAGATGCCTGCTATTCCAGAGGGCTGGGCTTAATTTTAATTTTTGATAAAGGTGCCTTGCCCGTGGCACATCCCCATTCTCTCGGCAAATATAGGTGAAGACGGGGTAAAAAGCCCATGGGCGGGTAAGAAGCCCATGCCAATTATCTCATGAAATAAAGCAAATTTCAGTCAAATTTGCCCTGGCTAAAAGACTCCAGGGATCATCCCAACAGTGGAAGCACTTGAACACTATGGTACAAGTGCATCAGCTACGGATGAGAACATTACGTGCGTGGCCGGTTTTAATTACCCCGCCAAGTGGGCAGCCACGCTCCGTCTTAAGGAGATTTTGAAGACTGATGATGTTATGATAAGGAGATTAACATGGCTAAAGACAATCCCCGCATAACTCTGCATAGCATAGCAACATTTTGATGTAGTCTTGGTGTTCTAGCCTATGTTATGTAAATCTTATTCCCCATTTTCCTTGCCTCGTTCATATTCCTGTCTCCCGGTCTTCTTATCTCAGACAAGGGGGTGATATTTTGGGCGATAATTCAAGTTGGGAGGGGATTTGGGTGGTCATGGTGATGGTGGTGGTGTTCTGTTGTTGTTGTCTGTATATTTGGGTTTGGATTTTTTGGTTTGGGGGGGGGGGGGGGGGGGGGGGGGGGGGGGGGGGGGGGGGGGGGGGGGGGGGGTGAGGGGAAATACGAAATGTTGGTGAAGTTTTGTTAAAGGGGTAGGGTGTTTTCAAAGATATTTTTTAAAAAAATAATAAGCGTACACACACACACCCGCACACACACACACACACACACACACACACACACACACACACACACACACACACACACACACACACACACACACACACACACACACACACACACACACACACACACACACACACACACACACACACACACACACACACACACACACGCACGCACACACACACACACACACGCGCACGCACGCACGCACGCACGCACACGCGCACGCACGCACGCACACACACGCACACGCACGCACACACACACACACACACACA
>CM065681.1:9863314-9870814 GCA_017654935.2 Phymorhynchus buccinoides | reverse complement strand
CTTTGGGTAGTTCGGGGGGCATTTCGTGGTGGCGGGGTTTCATTTGTTCCCTGTCACCGGCAGGGGCGGTATGTAGATGAATATGCACGTGCGTGCCGTAACCTCCCCCGTGATGCATGTCCTCATGCTCGTGCTCGTACTCATGGTCGTCATGGTGATTGTGATGATGATGATCGTCGTGATGATGGTCACCATCTTTGTGGTCGTGGTCTTTATGATCTTCATGATCGTCATGATGATGATCGTCGTGATGATGGTCACCATCTTTGTGGTCGTGATCTTCATGGTCGTCATGATGGTCATGATGATGATCGTCGTGATGATGGTCACCATCTTTGTGGTCGTGGTCTTTATGATCTTCATGATCGTCATGATGATGATCGTCGTGATGATGGTCACCATCTTTGTGGTCGTGATCTTCATGGTCGTCATGATGGTCATGCTTCTCGTCATGGTGGCCGCCATGTTTGTCACGTTTACCGTGCATACGGCAGTGTTTGCAGCCTTTCATGCCCATTTTCTTATTCTTGTGGCTGACCCCTTTTAAAGGTTCGTCTCTCTGCATACGCTCATCATCATCCATGTCCTTCATGTTGCCATCTTTCTGTTCTTCGGACTTATCTTTTCCTTCCATCTTCTCGTCACTGTCTTCCTCGGAAGAGTCTTTCTCGGAAGATTCTTTCTCGGAAGAGTCTTTCTCGGAAGAGTCTTTCTCGGAAGAGTCTTCATCGGAAGAGTCTTCATCGGAAGAGTCTTCATCCGGATCGCAAGGATAGTGGTGGTGGTAGTCGTGATGGTGATGAACGACGTAATCATCATCATCATGATCGTGGTCAAGATGGTCGCGATCGTCGTGGTCCTGGGGGTCGTTTTTGTGGTGGGGGTCCATCAGGTGACCTTCACCGTGCACATGCACGTGCACGGGTTGGCTGAGCATGTCTACTTTGCTCCACAAGGTCGTCACGTTCTTTTCCAAGTCTTTCACTGTGGAAAAGACACACAGCACATAGACTGTAGTTCATGATCTAATGCTTAGGTCCTAAATGTAAATACCTGTTTCTTTCTGTGTTTCTATGTGACTGTAGCCTTTTTGTTTGTCGCGCCTCTCTCTCATTCAGTCATTATTTACTTACGACAGCCAGAACATTCAAAATGATGAATGCGCGCTCTCTCTCTCTCTCTCTCTCTCTCTCTCTCTCTCTCTCTCTCTCTCTCTCTCTCTCTCTCTCTCTCTCTCTCTCTCTCTCTCTCTCTCTCTCCTCTGTTATTCCTGTCTTATCTTGTTACCTTTTTTCTTTTAAAAGTGCTATATTACTCTGTAGAAGAATTGTCACATGTCTCATAATTCAAACCATCAAATCAAATTCATCTGTGCTCATATATTATCCATATTTGCTTATATTAATTCAATTCCCCCTTTTGGTTTCTTTTTCAATTATTTCATGTGCTCGTTTTCGTCATTTTTGTTTCATTTCCTTGACTTGATTGTTTGTATGTCAATTTTTCTTTGCTTGATGCATGGTGTGAGTGTGTGAGTGAGAGGGCAAGGTGCAAAGAAGTTATTGTAGCTAATCCTTTTTACCCTCACTAAAACATTCGTATTTCGTATTTCATAAAACATTCGTATTCGTATTTCTCTCTGTCTCTCTCTGTCTCTCTCTGTCTCTCTCTGTCTGTCTCTGTCTGTCTGTCTGTCTGTCTCTCTCTCTCTCTATCAATCTCTCTCTCTCTCTCTCTCTCTCTCTCTCTCTCTCTCTCTCTCTCTCTCTCTCTCTCTCTCTCTCTCTCTCTCTCTCTCTCATTCCTCTATTGGTCTTGTTGTGAGTCTGCTCTTCTCTCTGCTATAATAATAATAATAATAACAGTACATTTATATAGCGCTTTACCTCAGATGAGCCCAAAGCGCTTTACAATCAATTATTCATCAACAGATAACAAAAAAACAAAAAAAAAACAAAAACAACATTCAAGAGTGACACCAACCACCAACAGTGCATATGCAAAGCAACTCTCTCTCTCTCTCTCTCTAACACACACGCACACACACACGCACACACACACGCACACGCGCGCACACGCACACACACACACACACACACACGCACACACGCACACACAAACACACACACACACACACACACACACACACACACACACACACACACACACACACACACACACACACACACATAAACACACAATTATTGACGCCAACTCGTTCATACCCCATTCGGTAAGTCACAGCAACTGAGCCGCATGGACTGACCACATACACCAACACGCAGACACAAACACCCTCACACACAACGTACGCACGCAGACAGACACACAGACACGCACACAAACACACACACATGCGTGCACACACAACCCACAAAACCAAAATACACACAAGCACACATTTATGCTCACACACACACACACACAACACACACTCACACACACACACACACACACACACACACACACACACACACACGCACCACAAAACACAGCACAAACCTCTTAAATCAATCTTCCCTCACGTGCACACAACGATAGACAACTGATCAAATATTTAGGGCGCAGCAGGAAAAAGATGGGTTTTAAGAGAGGTTTTGAATGAGGAGACTGAGTTGGAGTGTCGGAGAGGAGAAGGCAGAGAATTCCACAGAGATGGTGCTTGACAAGAAAAAGAACGTTGGCCAGCAGATTTGAGACGGATGGAGGGAATGGAAAGGAGACGAGAATCAGAAGACGAACGTAGTTGGCGAGCTGGGACATAGAGATGAAGAAGATCAGAGAGATACAGGGGAGCTTGATCATTCAGTGACTTGAAGGCAAGGAGGAGAATTTTGTAGTCAATACGTGATTGAACTGGGAGCCAATGTAGGGAACGAAGAACCGGAGTGATGTGATCGTACCTAGGGGAGCGAGAAATGAGACGAGCAGCATTATTCTGGACCCGTTGGAGCTTAGAGATGAGAATTGATGGACAGCCAGCAAGAAGTGAGTTACAGTAGTCAAGGCGAGACAGGACAAAAGCACATACTAGAGTCTTCAGGGCATCCTGAGAGAGGAAACGACGGATGGAACTAATTCTTCGAAGTTCTAGATAGCAAGCCTTGCAAACATTGGAAACATGCTGTTTGAAAGAAAGGGTTTGGTCCAAAGTAACACCTAGATTGCGGACGGATGCCGATAGCTTGATCTCAGTGCCATCAATGTCTACAGAACCTGGGAGAACCTGAGTTTTAATTGTGTGGTTAGAGGCTACAAGAATCATCTCTGTCTTATCAGCATTCAGTTGCAGTTTGTTGTAAAACATCCATGTTTTAACAGCAGAGATGCACAACTTAGAAGAAGAAATCATTTGATCTAATTGACTCAGGTGGGCAGAAATGTACAGTTGATTGTCATCAGAAAAGCTATGATGTAGAATAGAATGCTGGTTGATGATGGCGGAGAGAGGTTGGGTATAAAGAACAAAAAGGATAGGGCCTAAGACTGAACCTTGGGGCACACCGAACTGAAGACCTTTTGGAAGAGATGGAGAACCATTGACAACAACTTTCTGTGTGCGATCAGAGAGGTAGGAAGAAAACCAGGAAAGAACAGCCCCAGATAGACCAAAGGAGGTGTGCAGTCTAGAAATGAGGATGGAGTGGTCAATAGTGTCAAACGCTGCAGAAAGATCAAGGAGAGAGAGAAGAGAAACCTTGTTTTCATCCAAGGCAGTGAGCAGGTCGTTCGCTATCTTTAAGAGGGCTGTCTCAGTACTGTGACCTGCTCGATAAGCAGACTGGTTTGGATAGTAGAGATCATTTACCTGAAGATGGTCAGACAGCTGTTTAAGAACCACCTTTTCCTTGCTATGATGGTGCTTGTTTCGGTGTATAAACATGAGCACGCACAGATGCTATGATGGTGCTTGTTTCAGTGAATAAACATGAGCACGCACAGTCTGCTATGATGGTGCTTGTTTCAGTGAATAAACATGAGCACGCACAGTCTGCTATGATGGTGCTTGTTTCAGTGTATAAACACGAGCACGCACAGATGCTATGATGGTGCTTGTTTCAGTGTATAAACACGAGCACGCACAGATGCTATGATGGTGCTTGTTTCAGTGTATAAACACGAGCACGCACAGTCTGCTATCGTGGTGCTTGTTTCAGTGTATAGAGCACGCACAGATGCTATGATGGTGCTTGTTTCAGTGTATAAACAAGAGCACACACAGGAGTGTATGTGTACTCGAGCACACGAAATGAGTGTTCGATGGTGTTGGCCTTTCATGTGTGTGCTCATGAACCTGCTTGTGAAGCAACTCCATTCTTTAGTATGCATGTGCGCAGATAGCCACTTGTGGTTTGTGTGTGGCCAAGTGCCCATAACCTCTATTGTAAACACGGTAGTTCGCTGGTGAGTTGGTCGATCTAGCAAGCTGGTAAGCAATATGGATATCTCTCCCTGATAATGGTCTCAATACATATGAACATTTTTCTCTCTTTCTTTGTGGCAACACAGTGATACGATGTACTTTTATGCATAATATAATTGTGTTGCCATGGGGAAAGAGTGAAAAATGTTCACGTGTACAGAGACCTTAACAGGTTTATCTGTGACCTCAGTAGGGCTATCTTACGTCGATACCCTTGTAGTAAAAATTCAAGAGTCATGTGCTGTTTGTTAATCAAACAACGAACAAATAATATTGGGTCAATGACCCAGACTTGAACAATGAATAAATCGCCGTTCCAAAATCTGTAGCGTTGTAGCAAGCATAGGGTGATAACACCTCGACTCGACCTTAAGTCTACACCAGTGACTGATAAGCGTTCCTTGTTTGTTATTGGTGTTCCAGAAGTTCTGATTACAGTATATAGTATTGGGTGTATTCGTACCAGGCATTTCGAGCTTGTTGGGACATGGAAAGGTACAGACAGACAGACAGACAGACAGACAGACAGACAGACAGAGAGACATAACTATTTATTAAAGAGAAAGAAAACACACTGACAAAAATGATTTTCTTACTAATGGCAGCCATACGCCTCTTGGGAGATTTCTTTTTGTTTTTGGGTTGAGCCTCAGCCATGGACAACAGACACACCATCACCACCACCATCACCACCCCACCATAGGCAGCTCGTCTGGAGACCATGTTGGTGATCCTACAATTAAACATCCACTGAGTTGAACGAACGAACGAAGGAACGAACGAACGATGGAACGAACGAACGAAGGAACGAACGAACGAATGAATGAATAACAGAGAAAACACCCCTCCCCCACATCATCACCACCCCCCACGCACAAATACACACGCATAAAAACATATATACACGAATAAATGGCATATACAATTAACTCAAAGCAAAATGGAATCTTACAATTGCGTTATTTTTCCTTCTTTCTTTAACTAAAAAAACAACTTTGGCTGAAAAATAAACTTTTTTTGTTTCTTTCGATATCACCCCCCTCCCCCAACATTCCTTATACGTTTCGAATTTCACACGGCTAAAAATTAATGTCCAATTGCTTGCCCCGGAAGGAAACCAATAATTCTTACTTGGCCCACATTTGATTTGAAAGAGGCCAAGGAAAGCTGCAAGAAGACCTCCATCGCCTAGCGATTTGGGAGAAGAATTGGAACACGGAGTTTCATCCTGCCAAGTTCCAAACCCTGTCAGTCACCAAGAGTCACGGACCTACAGTTCGTGCCCGGAGTAGGAACCCCCCGTACAGTTTTCGTACGCCCTGCATGGACACACCCTTGAGGATGTTAGGGAGGTCAAATATCTCGGCGTGAACATCACCACTGAGATCACCTGGGACAGCCACATAAACAATATCTGCGCCAAGGCAAATAAGACCTTAGGATTCCTCAGGCGGAATTTAAAGATCGGCAGCACCAGCATCAAGGAACGAGCTTACAAAGCTTTTGTACGCCCCTTGCTCGAATATGTGTGCTCCGTCTAGGATCCACACACGGATGAGAACATTGGAAGGCTGGAAGCAGTCCAGCGCAGGGCATCTCGCTTTGTGCTCAACCAGTTCCGGCCAACGTCCAGCGTAAGCGCCATGCTGGAGAACCTGGGCTGGGACTCTTTGGAGAGCAGACGGCAGAGAACCAGGCTCTCCATGCTGCACAGGATAAACACCGGCGCTGTGCACTGCCCCAGCCTCCAATCCAAGCTGGAGTCTCTTCCTCCTCGGCAGCGACGTGGCCACAGCCTTCAATTCAAACGACTACAGTGCCGCACTAAATACTAAATGCATTCCTCCTGAGGACCATCAGGGAGTGGAATGATCTGCGGTAGCACGACCTCTGCTCCTTCACTGCTGTTATCCCCAGTGGGTCAACGGTGCAAGGGAACCATCGATAAACCCATCAGCCTCCCCCTCCTCCCCACTCCCTCAACCCCTCCACACCCTGTTTCCAGGACGCAGCATCACGCTCAGACCCGAGCAGCGGGCGCGAGCTGGCTGGGTCACAAAAACTCAAACACCCCTATGTCCATGCAGCAGCTTAGGCCCTTTATTAGATGGAAACCGACCCCCTTTTTTCAGTCTTTTTTCTCCCTGAGGGTGCCAGAATGATCAATTTAATGATCGTGGGCCCCAAAGAGAAGAAGAAGAAAGCTGAAGTTTCAATGAGGTGTTTTTCAGCAACAAAGCCTAACATCTTTTATAGACCCTCTCCGCTCCTAACATCGAAATAAATGTTTAAAAAAAAGAATAAGAAAGATCAATAAAAAAAAAAGAGCAAGCATTTCTTCATGACTGCTAAATATTCTCAGTACTGACTCACCTTTCACTCCCAAAATGTCCTTCTTAAGGCCTACTGAGATTGAGAACAGCAAATAAATATGAAACAACACCCACCTTCTTGTCAGCCCAACACTAGTCAAATGATGTAGCCTAGGTCCTATATGTCTATCCCTTTTCTGCCCTCAGTATGGATGATCAAGGTAGGATAACTTCACGTGACTAGAAGGTGAAGATCACACGACACACGCATAATAATATTATTATCATCGAACATTTGTGTCAAATGTCCTTGATCTATTATCTTCTTACATTAGGTCAACAATGTTTACATTGCAAGGAGAAATATAATATGTAGGTCGAAATTAAAAGAGCTATATGCTGACTGATCATCTACACGGGGCAGTAGGTGGATGGATGCCTCGTGCCTCCATACGGGAAACTGGACGACCCCGACCCCTCCACGAGTCTCTCCCCGTGGGGATACCGGGGGGAGGGGGAGTACGTGGCTTTCGTAAAAAATAGTTCCCCCGCCTTCCGGAAGTTCTGTGCTTGTAACTTCCTCTAATCTGCAACTCTCTTTGCGGACTCTGCCTTTTCCCTTTGCTTTATATCATCTACTATCTTTCTGACTTATTGGCCCATTCTCGATCCTGCCTTTTAAAACAATCTTCCAAATATTTTTTCTCCTTTGAGCTCCTCCGAAATCGGAATGTGTCGGCTGTATGCAGCGGGGAGACCAGTGAA
>CM065681.1:9855814-9858314 GCA_017654935.2 Phymorhynchus buccinoides | reverse complement strand
ATGGCGGTGGTGCCGACGATGATGGTGCTGTACACGAACGATGCGGTGGAAGTGCGTTACTCTGACGGGTCCAGGCTGCAGCTGTCCCCCTGTGGGTCCTCCATGTTCCACCAGGACCCTCCCTCACAGCATCTGCCCAGGCATCCTCTGGCAGGTAGTGTGTTTTGTGACATGGGCAAGAGAGAGAGAGAGAGAGAGAGAGAGAGAGAGAGAGAGAGAGAGAGAGAGAGAGAGAGAGAGAGACAACTTGAAAACTTAAACTTTATTTTCCAAGGATATAGATTTTAGGCAACGCCTATTCCAATCTGAGAGAGAGAGAGAGACAACAATTCAACATGATTTTAATGTTTCAGGCCCCCGGCCTTTTAACATAGGACGTGCAGTGCACACAATGTGTAAGAAAAATAGAGAGAGAGAGAGAGAGAGAGAGAGAGAGAGAGAGAGAGAGAGAGAGAGAGAACAATTGAACACAACTTAACACAATTTTAATGTTTCAGGCCCCCGGCCTATAACATAGGAGGTACAGTGCACACAATGTGTAAAAAATAGAGAGAGAGACAGTATATATATATATATAGAGAGAGAGTTACATCAAGACAGAGAGAGAGGGAGAGTTGTTGTCGTACCCTGGCTTAAAGACTCCAGAGATCATCCCAACAGCCGAAGCACTTGAACACTATGGTACAAATGCACCAGCTAGGGATGAGAACATTATATGTGTGACCATTTTCGATTACTCTGCCACGTGGGCAGCCACACTCTGACTCTGACTTCGGATGAAGAGAGAGAGAGAGTTACATCAAGACCTTCACATTATCTGCTCAAACATCCTCTGTCAGGAGGACTGTGCTAACACTGCTTTAAATTTTCAATTTTGTGTCAAACTCAAAATTTTATTCCCAGAGGACATTGAACTTGAAGAATGAATAACTTAAGCATGACAAATGTTTATACAGTATTCTTTATTTTATTTAATAAAAAACATCAAGCCACCCGTAACAATGTCAGCTTGTGTGTGTGTGTGTGTGTGTGTGTGTGTGTGTGTGTGTGTGTGTGTGTGTGTGTGTGTGTGTGTGTGTGTGTGTGTGTGTGGTGTGTGTGTGTGCGTGTGCGTGCGTGCGTGTGTGTGTGTGAGAGAGAGAGAGAGAGAAAGAGAGTATGCTTGTATTTGTTTTTTGTGTGTCTGTGCACATGTTTTGCAAGTTTTAATGTGTTACACTTACAGGGTATGAGTCACGGCAACCGGCTATCCCCAATTCTAGCTCCTTTCAGTTAGCAACTTTTGGAAGGCGCTGTCCCTTCCCTTCCTTTCTTTCCCCACTGACCAATCTAATTTTAGCGCGATTCTTGCATAACAAGCGACCCAGTTGGTGCCAGCGGCTGACCAACTTGTAAACAGACGCTTCCAGTCTCCTCTTTGCCGCTACTAATGGTGGATCGTGGGCTGTTGATTTCTGTGGTTTTTTCAGGCGTGTTTTTGTTAATTTCGTGGTGATGCCGTATAATTTAGCAATATTGTTTGTTGTAAAGTGTAACACTCCATCAATGTGTTTGAAAAACGTGGACGGCTTGCTAAAGCACAGGTACGTTGGCCGTAATTTTGGGTGAGTTTAGCGCTAATTAAGTAGCATTTCTCTTCTTTGTTATTAGTAATTTTGTTCAAATAGTAAGGTTAAAGCATTTCAATTTCCTCGCAAACTCCGCATTTTATCCCTTCTGTAAGACTATGCTGTTGATCAGACAGAATTGATTATTAAGATTCTGAAAGAAACATTTCAAGGCCCAAAACAGAAAACGGATAAAAGCTCTAGCAATTAACACCAAAAACACTGATTTTTGGGTCAAGAAGTAACACGAACTTTCTTAACTAGGCCGTCGACAAGTCAACAGTCAACACTATCATCCTTGCTAGGCCTACGCTAGCTCACTTCGTTAGAACTACACGTCGGCCTATCTCCTTGCCTGTGGCTGTGATGCATGTCGCTAGTGCCGTCTGCTAACAACAAATCGTGTCAGTTTCCTATCATGTACACTCTAATAATGGGCTAATAACACTATTGTGAAGTAAATTCGTTCTTTTTCTTTTCAAGTACACACACACACACACACACACACACACACACACACACACACACACACACACACACACACACACACACACACACACACACACACACACACACACACACACACACTCACTCACTCTCTCTTTCTCTCTGTGTGTGTGTGTGTGTGTGTGTGTGTGTGTGTGTGTGTGTGTGTGTTGTGTGTGTGTGATTGGATGTGTGAGTTTGTGTGTGCTTAATTTAGTCACAGCGAGAGATCGACAGATCGAGAGAGAGAGAGAGAGAGAGAGAGAGAGAGAGAGAGAGAGAGAGAGAGAGAGAGAGAGAGAGAGAGAGAGAGAGAAGAGAGACAGAGAGAGACAGAGAGAGAGAGAGACAGAGAGAGAGAGAGAGAGAGACAGAGAGAGAGAGAGAGAGAGAGAGAGAGAGAGAGA
>CM065681.1:9845814-9853314 GCA_017654935.2 Phymorhynchus buccinoides | reverse complement strand
TTGAATTTGTTAGTATATTGTGCTCTTTTAAACTATTTGGCATTTTATTTGAATATGATCACATGGGTGCAACTCTTTCAGTTTCACACTGATTTCCATTACATTAAAAAATCAGAAACTGAACTTGAGTGTAAAAAAAAAAAATCATCCCCCCCCCAAAAATCAACCACAAGTGTTTTGGGGCGTTTTGAGCTTGGCTGTTCTATCCTGGAAGTTTCTCTCAGGGAATATTGAAAAGAGCATGGTGATGCCATATTGTTTTCAAAGGCAATGTCATCATTTTACAAGGCTTATCAGATTCAAACGGTCTTTGTCCATTATTTTAATTGTCTTGTCTGTCTCGTTATCACTCTCTGAACCCTCCAACAGGGCTCTGCCCCTGTACCCCGTCAGGCCCTGGGCAACCCTGGATCCCTGCCTTTCAGGGTTTTTTTCATTTTGGGAGTTGCACCCATGAGATTAATATATGACCATAAGCCATAAGGCTGATGACAAACTTGTACTGTACTCAATGTGGATGTATGAATGGCTTGCATTAGGTGTGCAGGGGGTGTAGAAGTGGACGTAGTTTGTGACCAGCGCTCGCAAGGTCAAGGTACTGCAGGCTGTGGACTTCATGTTGATGTGTAAATGGCTTGCGTTAGGTGTGCAGGGGGTGCAGAAGTGGACGCAGTTTGTGATCAGCGCTCACAAGGTGCTGCAGGCTGTGGACTTCATGTTGATGTGTGAATGGCTTGCGTTAGGTGTGCAGGGGGTGCAGAAGTGGACGCAGTTTGTGATCAGCGCTCACAAGGTGCTGCAGGCTGTGGACTTCATGTTGATGTGTGAATGGCTTGCATTAGGTGGGCAGGGGGTGCAGAAGTGGAAGCAGTTTGTGACCAGCGCTCACAAGGTCAAGGTGCTGCAGGCTGTGGACTTCAGGAACCGCTTTGCCTCCAGACCCTTCCTCTGCCCCGCCCTCATGCCCCCTGAAGACATCGTGGTCTGTGGAAGTTGTGTGCTGTTTATCATCTTCATTGTTATTGTCATTAATTTATCATCATCATAATCGTAAATCATCATCGTTATCATTGTAATTGTAAATCATCATCATCTTCATCATCATAATCATCATCGTCATCATATCATCATCGTCATCATCATTGTCATCATCATTGTCATCATTATCATCATCCTAATCGTAAGCCATCATCATCATTATTATCATCAGAAATCGCTGTTCAGTTTATATTGTTTTGTTTTTTGTTTGTCTGCACATTGTCTTGTGAGCCAATACCCAGATTCAATGCCTGGTGCGAACATGACAGCTGTTTGATCTTCATATCAGACTTTAAAATTATATGTGAAGTGTGAAATCTTGTTCAGAATGTGATGGCACATTTTCCAATACAGTGGAACCTCCCTTATAAGACTTCCCATTATAAGACTCTTTCCCACATAAGACCTCGTGAGACATTGCCCTTCTTTGTACGTATTAAAATTACCTCCCTTATAAGACCCCTCCCTTGTACATGTTAAGTATTCATGAATGTTGTGAACAGTCATTAACATTTAACTCATTACAAAATACTAGGGTTAACGACTTATCATGTTGGTTTTCTGAAATGGTTTGGTTTCTTGTGTCTGTTTTCTGAAACAATGATATTGAATTGATACCGCTGATGCTGTTGTAATCCCCTGTAGCTGTTATTGTGTTCTGTTTTCTTTTCAGTCTCTGTATGCCCGGATTGATCAGGTGGGCTGGGGGAAGACGGCAGAGCAGTGTTCCATTGAGGTGTTTGCGGACGGGAGTCGTCGAGCGGTGTCCCTTGACCAGTACGCTAGCCTAGTGCTGTCCCCGCATGGACAGGACTTCACCGTCTGCTACCTGTCCAGGGTCAGCCCCGACGCTGTCACCACTGGCAGCGGGCCTCACTCGCCTCGCTCAGCACAGGAGCATGAAGCCAGTCAGACTCAGAGAGACAGTCCCACCATGGTTGATTCATCTCTTACGCCTGAAAATAGTGAAATTGCGAGTGACCGAGAAACGTTTGGAGATCGGAAAACTACTGAATCGGAACTTGGGAACGAGTTGAATCAGATTTTGCATGATGTTAAAAGTGTTGGTAATGCAGCTGTGTCATCAGTTCCCGACCTCCCACCTAGCGGTGAGGCAGCAGCTTTGAACAGAAGCTGCAACAACAGTACACCGGTGAACGAGATGATTTCAGCCATAGGTGACACCGTTGACGCGTCGGGCTTGATCCTGTCGGAGGGCACCGTTTCCACCCCGGGCAGAGCGGGGCAGCAGCAAAGCGACCTGCAGTCGTCGGCCTTTTCTGTGCAGCACGACATTTCCAGCATCAGCCGCATGTCGTCGCCGGACGGACTGCGCGGAATGGTGGACTGTGACGACACCCTGAATGAGGACAACGGGGAGAAGCCTCCTGCGCCTCCCTCCACCGACATCCTGCACAGCTCCCCGCTCAGTCTGGCCAACACGCGCTCATGCACCGGCCAGGCAGACAGCTGCAAGGATACCGCTGGCTTGAACAAAACCTTGGAAGATGTCGAGTCTGCCGCTCAAAAATCTAAGCCGGCGATCTCATCTTTGCAACAGGTTTTGAGAGTCACGCCTTCTGTGCGAGGTGAAAAAAGTTCAACTGGAAATAAGGATGGTGTGAATGTATCTCCTTCGCACTCCTCAAAATGTGATGGAGCAGAAAAATCAGACGAAAAACCACAGGCTGGGAAAGCTTCAGCTCAACAACATACTGGCAGAAAACAAAGTTGTTCTGGCCACCCGCATGGTGTGTGTGATCCTGTGGCAGGTCAGGAGCAGAAAACCAAAGGTCTTTCGCAGCACAGCACAGCACCAGAGGTGACAGAGAGACAGCTGAACAGACACAGTGGTGCTGTTAGTGGGGGGGAGAGGTGGGGGGGTGGTGGGCGTCAGCACTACACATGGGTGACCCAGCACATCTCCTGCAACAGCTGCCCCCCACCCTGGAGACATCCCCTCAGGCTGCTGCAGCTGACAGACCCCACAGATTCTGTTCTCTGTAAGTAAGCCTACATTTTCCCCTCTTATTGGGTTTGAAATCCTAAAATTAGACCATTTGGAAAGGGTTGCATTGGTGGGGGTAAAGTTTGATAGGTGCTTGCTAAGCACTTACGATTTTTTTAAACTTCCAAATAATTTGATTTACAGCTATTTAGCTATTGATATAATAGGGGTAGTGAAGGGCGGTTAAAAGAGGAGGAAAGCGTGTTTAGTTTAAGAGAATGATTTGATAGTTTATGTAAAAGTTTATTTGATGTGATGATGAGAGGGTTAGATGGTTGTTTTTTTTACTGTCCCATTCAAACTGAGCATGCATTCACAGAACACTTACAAAACCATTAGATATAAAACTAAACTGATGATTGCACTGATGCATTTATTTTTAAGCTAAGTCTTCAGTATGTAATATTCCAACAGTATTCATGATTGTTTTTTTCTTCTCATAATTTATGGCTTTTCTATTGGATCATGGTTTCTTCTTCTAAGAGAAACTGTCCATTTCCTTTCAATTTGATTGCACACATGATACAATTTTTAATTTAAAGATGGTTTTATTTTCAATTTCGTTTCCCTTGATTATTAATGGCCTTATGTCGTGTGGTTTATTTTCAATTTGTATTTCTTTTATTGTTTACATTAATAATTGATGGTGCTTATGCTTGTGTATATTCATTCATTTGTTAATTTCTCTTGATGTTCCCCTTTTGCTTTTTATTAATTTCATTATGTTCTGTTCCAGTTATTACTTGTGGCAGCCATGTGTTTGAGTACCTTGTATAAGCTTTAAGCTTTTTGTGCTCGTTGGCATTTGTGGATGTTGCTGCTATACAATGTCATTGATTTTCAATAACATTTGTTTAAGCCAATAATTGATGTAAATACTTGAAAATAATTAGATGACCACTAGGACCAATCGTAGACACATGAAAAACAAGACATTCAGGTAGTATTTGGTCTTCTCTTTCAATTTTGAACTCTTACTACTTGCTTGCTGTCTGTCAGTCTTTCATTTTACATTAATAACGTATGTATCATACTGTATGTTGAGCCTCAATAAAAGGACCAAATACTACCTGAATGTCTTGTGTTTCATGTGTCAATAATTGACGGTTTTACTCCGTTCTTTTATCTTCTTTTCCTGGCAGCTTCAGAGTGTAACTTGACAGTGTCGACCAACATGGCCAGGGGTTTGCAGAAAACGGCGGTACCAGACCCCAGCCGGTGCGTTCCGTCTTCGCTTGCTGCGCCTCTGCCTCTCTCCTGCCCCTTCCAGCACCTGCACGACTGGCAGAGCTGTCTGCACGATGGGCAGGAGGACGACAGGAAGACGTCGCTAGAGTCCATCGGCGATTTCCAGCAGGGGCAGCTCAAAGTGCTCATGATGGAGGGGGTGGTGTACAGGTGAGGAAAGGAGGGTGGGTTTTTTCTGTGTTGTACGTACACAGCATGAGCAATAGAAGGTATTTGTACGCATTTCTAGGTTTAGCTGGTAGTCTTTTGATCGCTTGTGCACATGCATGACATCTACTTGGGGTTGCCTGCTTGGGGTTAGTTTATTCTTGATTATGATTTTGCTGAATGAATATACTTAGCAAAAAAGTATGGTTAATGCGCAAACAAAATTATTGGCCTGCGCATGTTGTGCTAACCACATAATCCACCGTAATGTTAAAAGTATTGACTTTTTGAGTGTTTTGTGTTCAGTTGTTTTATATGGATTGGTTTTGCTTTGTGTTTTAAATCAAAAAGCTCTAACTAAAGTAATGGGTATACCTCCATCTAAGCAAAAAAGAAGTGACAGAGTTCAACTATCACAAAGTCTTGAAAGAGGATCAGTTCATCAGAAGACATTGTGCATATTATAACAAGAAGATGAAACAAGCAGGATTTTCTTTCTGGTTCTGCTTGCTTATTGTGAAAAACAAAACAAAACAAAACCCAACAACAAACTCTCAGATAAATTGCAAATCCTGTTTGAAAATGTTCTCACTGTAAACATATGTTGATCTATTTATGTGCTACGCAGCAATTGTCATATTGTTTGCAGTGTTGATGTATGCTTCTTTACAGTGATGTACCGAGGATCGAAAAGAGATAGAACAATGTCCCGAGACAAGAGAAATCAAAAGGACAATGTCCTGGCTCTTGCAGAAATCCATAAGATAACTCGTGCCAGTGTTAAAAATATAATCCGACGTTTGTCATGACAGGGGAGAACACAATAGGACATTTGTAATTTTAATAGATCAATGTCCTATGACCTATCACTATATTTCTTCTGAATCAGGTTTGTGGAAGTGGCCCACATGAAGATGGTGGAGATCTACCCAGGTGACGGCAGTGTGTTGATCTCACAGGGGACCACTGCCAGCTACTTCTCCCACCTCGTGTGGAAGCGTGGCAAGGTAACTCATTATGTCAGTGTGTGAAAGTTGAAATTCTGTTTAGCCTCTTCAGTGCTTGCGACGTATATATACGTCCTCTATAATGCTCCAGTGCTTGCTGCAGATGTATAATACGCCGGCGCTGAGTAGCGATTTTGCCTCGTTAAAAAATTGCGCGGCAGACCAGCGGCGCATGTACTACTAACAGGCGGCACTGAAGTGGTTAATATTTATGAAAACAATAACAAAGCAAAACATTGACAACAACAGAGATGAATGTGAGTGAGTGAGTGTGAAAATCCGTTTAACGTTCTCCGGTCTGAAATAGACACATGTGGGACATTAGTAGATATAAAGATGGTGGGAACGATCCTGGAGGCAATGTCCGGAGGCAGTGCAACTCCAGGAAAGTCCCAAAATTTTTAGTGATACAGATGCATATTTGTGTCACTTAACAGAGATGAAGAAAGAACATGAACATGGGGTGCAACCTTGACATTTTATTGGAGTGATGGGTTTTTTTTTAGATTCTTTTTTTTTCCATATTATTTTGATGTTGTTCCAAACCAATATGGATAAAAGAGTGACAGAAAAAAAAGCTGTCCTGGAAACTGTCCTGGAGGCTTTCTAAGACCCTCCTCCCTTATAGGACTCCCACTTAAGACCTACTTCTCTGAGACATTGCCCTTTGTAAGTATTAAAGTTACCTCCCTTATGCAACTCTCTCCCACTTAAGACCTTATTTTGGATGATTTTTTAAGGTCTTAAATGGAGGTTCCACTGTATCTGTATTGGTTTGTCTCTTGTCTGTTTATGAAAGCATGCATGCACACACACACACACACACACACACACACACACACACACACACACGTTCCTGCAAATATTGATGTTGAACAGTAAAGAAAACTCAACTGATAATTATCCCGAGTTAACGAGATTACAATAATTTTTTTTATTAAACAGCTGGAGGAGAAGAGTTACTCTGTGAAAATGTTGCCACCCAACCCTCCAAAGGCTCTGTACTCTGTGCAAAACCTGATCAAAAGAGGACATAGGTGAGTTCAAATGCCTAAGAAAAAAAAAGATACCGTTCTATTAATCACCCATTGATTGGATTTTATTATTTACAGGGCTCACAGGAACCCCCATTTGGGGTCTATGAAATACTAATATTCTAAAGGACCCTCTTAAAGAATGTGCAGGGGGTCCCAGGGATGTACTAGAAAAAAATTATTTTTAGCATTTGCAATGCTACTGTGACCCTCTATTCCGCCTCTAGGACCCTCTATGCTGTAAGTGAAGGAGTCCCTGGGACCCCTTGTTTTGCGGGACGATTGGGAGCCCCTGTTATTTAGTGTTCATATATCGCTTGCTTTAGTTATTTGGAAGATGCTTTTTGAAGATGAATATCAGCTGAGTGGCAAGGTGTGAAGATGAATATCAGCTGAGTGGCAAGGTGTGTTGCATGTCAACATTGAAGAATCATTCATTGTATTAGGTATTAGGTATTAGGTATTATTATTAGTATTAGGTACTTTATAGTCACAGATGCGTCTCTGTGAAATTCGGGTTGCTCCCACCTGGAGAGCGCGTCGCAGCCAGAGGCGCGCCACCCAATTTTTTATTTTATTATTTTTTTTTTTTTGCATGCGATTTTTTGTCACTGATGAGGGGGGGGGGGGTAAATTTTTTATCAGTGCAACTGCATGGATGTTCCTTCTTGCAGGATGTCCTGAATTGCAGGATGTTTAAATATCCTAGAGCCGGCGTCACCGGATTATGAGCATTTGAGAAGCAACGATTTTCTTACACACAAACACTTGTACAATAAAAAGAGCCTATGTAAGCATTTGCTATATTCATAGGAGCACCCCCCTTGCAGGAATTTTTTAATTTCCCAGGAGCACCCATGTAACTGTCAGTTAGGTGTGTTTGTTTATTTAAGAGTTTATGTTATGTGTATGGCATGGTGTTTGGCAGTTGTAATGAAGTATTCAAAGCCTTGTATGTGTAAACCATTTTGGTGTTGTACTTTAGTAAGTGTGCACCATTACTGGCATGTTGGGTGTC
>CM065681.1:9836600-9845314 GCA_017654935.2 Phymorhynchus buccinoides | reverse complement strand
TGCTAAGATATGGAACCATGCAAAATTTCAGGTCTGTATCTATAATAATTTCTGAGTTATGGGTCTGTAATTTTTGGCTAAAATAACGTTTTTAGCCAAATCGCGATATTTACAAATTTCAAAACACCATTGTACAAAAACTAAAGAGCCCAGAGAACTAAGATTTAACAGACTCACTCTCTGCAATATGTACTTAATGCTAATTTATTTTTAACCCATTTACTTTACATACTTTTGAGATACATGATCTCAAAAATGCCAAATTTTCAGATTTTTGCGACGGCAAAAAGAGCCAAAAATCAGTGAAAAAGTAAGAGCCCACCATTTCCTTCAGATTCAAGCTATTTCATAGAAACTTTGCAGACACCCAAACACTGATAATATGTTAAATCTTGCAAAATATTTAGACTATGCAAGTGATACTTCTGTAGATATTGACCTTTAAAGTTTGCAATAAAAGACGTTTTTCTAGCAAAACGCATAATTCGCCATTTTTAAAACATCAGAAAATGCAAACTATTAGAACTACAGACCTAAAATTTGGAGGGCATAGTCTTTACAACACATACTTCAAAACTGCATATCTTTAAGTCCATTGGTTTGTACATGTTCAAGATATATATCAGTTGAATACTTTCACATTTTCAGATTTTCGCAACACAATAGAAGATGGGGAAGGGTTGGCGGAAAAAAAAAATCAATGACTTGTCATTTTTTAAACCACTACATTAATGAGAAGACATTTTATATCAATAAACAACACTCATAATATCACACTGGATAAGCACTTTGAAAGCATGATTTTTAAATAACTGCGTTAATGCATTTTGTGGTATTCATTAGTTGAATTTTACATACCATAAAAGTGTACTGGATTTATGTGTTGAATCAACAGTGCATATTTAGCAGAAATATTGCAGGTATGCAGACCATCTTGCCTGCAAGCGCTTCCAGTGACTGTCGTCCACATGCCACACTCTGTTCTTGGGACAAATTTCAAAGTTTGAATCAAACACAAATTTTGCCTCAACTCTGTCAATTTCGTCACTCGCAGGCCACTTGAAAATGTTTGAGTTTTCCTTTGTTGATGCCATGAACTTGACATCTGCCAAGTTATTACTGATGCGGTTGAGGACCTGCCCAATGTAAAAATCATTGTCATAGAAGACAGCAACAGTCTCAGCCTGTTTAGAAAAGGCATAAGCAAAGTCAGCTTTCTGGATGTCATACACATCGTCATGCTGTTCTGTCATGTCAGTGTCATCAATGTCACAGTCTTCTTCTGGTATGATCTCTTCATCATCGCTGTCACTTACAGAAGCTTGTCTTCTCCTTTTCCTGGTTGTGACACATGCAGCTTCAATTTGCTGGATGTAGTTGTTTATGTCACAGGCAAATTTGAAGGAAATGAAATTCTGAATGAGATCTGCGAGAGGGACCTTGGTTGTTTTCAGTTTGGGTGATGAATGGCCCAATACAATTTTCTGATAGTCTATTTCTAGCTTGGTGGTTTTCAGCTTTTGTGTTTTTGTTGGCTGAGACATTAGACGGTCAAGTATTTCTTCTGGTGTTGAGCTGGGGCCTCCAGCTGCAGTGATGTTTCTAACAATGTCATCTTTTTGCTTCCGGAGTCTTGCTCTCCTCCTTTCCTCAGCTTCTTCTGCCTCTCTTTGCTTTCTTTCCATGGCTTCTTTCATTTCTTCAAGGACAAGTAGTTCTTGCTGGCGGTGAGCTTTTCTTATTTCCGGACCTAACTTCCGAGCTCTGTTCATGAGGGAGGTTTGCTCTTCTGGCGTTTTCTTCTCCAGCCATTTGGACACTGTCTTGTTTCTCTTCAGCATGTTGAGTGTCGAGTGGTGATGAAGAGTGGCCCTCCTGTTTTTGAACATGCTGTAGTCCAGGTCAGCAAACATTGCCTCCCCCAGCAAGTTGGTCAACTGACAGTGGGCCATCCTGGCTCGATGTTCATCACTTGGAGCAGCACCATATTTCCCACCAGGAAGAAAGTCTTGAAGCTGGCGTTCGCAGGCCAAAACAAATTCAATTCCCAAGGCCTTAAGAGCACTAGCAAGAAGTCGACGATCCTCCACAGATAATGCTGATTTTGCTTGAAGGACGCCATCAGCTACATCTCCACGCAGACGAAAGCTCTCTATCTCATGGGGAATGAGCTCATCAACAAGCAACATATCCGGATTCTCTTTCAGCTCCTTGAGGCTTTCGTACATTGGTTGGATAAATCTATATTGATCCAGGTAGTGAATGTTACTTCTGATCAGATTCCAGAAAGGTCCTGTAAAATACACATACATGAGACCCAGGCCAAGCAGCAAAGGTGACATCAAGCTACACACAGTGTCAGCTTGCACACTCTGTTGTTTGAGGTTAGTGGGTGTCCTCAACTGGAAGAAAGCCACAATGTCCTGTCGATGGTAGATCAGGCCAGCAGCAGCAGCAAACAGATTATTAAATCTGTTGGAGCGAAAGCTGGAGAGTTGGCTGGTCTTTTCGATGGAAGAACAGTATGCCAACCAGTCTGCTTGGCACCCATTCTTCTCGTCACCTCGGGGTCCCAATGTGTCGCAGGCCATCCTGACATATCTGAAACATGTCCATCAATGAATATGATTCAAGCTTTGAAATAAGGAAAGAAAAAGTTGGAACAAAAAGAAACAGAAAGATTAAACCATTTACTTTTTACAAGCAAGATTTACAAAACAGCTAGAAAACTTTTGAGATCATGATTCATGATATTTACACAATATTCAAAATATTTTCATTAAATCTAAATGCCTGAATTGGAGAAAAAAACCCACACAATTCTTTAGAAAAAAAAGGACCATTTGTTTCTGAGCTTTTTTCTTTGAGAGAGAGAGAGAGAGAGAGAGAGAGAGAGAGAGTATTAATACCTGCATACAGCTGATTCAGTCTGACGAGAAGAGAAGCACTGGAATTGAGGCAGACAGTCACGACCGATGCGCCCATCCAGTTCTCTTTCCTTGGCAACTTCTACCAGGGCTTTTTCGGCTCCACCTGACAGTGCCAGCAAGAAATGGGCATTGCAGTGGAGAAATTCAATGCGCACATCTGTCTGGAGCGTTTCAGTCTTGTGCCGGTCTAGCATCTTGCCAACACACTTCATGGTGTTGGCCCGATCTGACATAAGACCCACCATGTTCTCGAGGAACTTTTTCTTTTCATTTTCTTTCCTTTCTTCTACTGTTTCATTTTGTGCTGCAGCAGGTTCTGTGCAATTTAAAATGGCAAATTCTTCAAACTTGTCCAATGCCAAATCTAACACAGTTTGAGCTGTTTCATTGGCCACAGGGTCATATCCTAAGGAGAAACAGCTTTTGTCTGCCATGGTGACTTGAAATCCTACATATTTTTTATGTTTTTTTGATGTGCCATCAACGTGCAAATCAAAATTCTGCTTGGTTAGTTCTTCAGCCACTTGGATTTTTGCTAGGCTGTGGCTCTGGTCGGCAAACCTTAAACTTGATGTCTTTGAGGGAAGATCTTCATCTTCAAAGTGAACATCAAATATGTGTTTGGCAACACACTGTATAACTTGTCGGATTCGTTTTGTTGGGACTTCACATTCTCCGACAAGTTCATACACACATTTAACAACAAAATCATTGAAATAACCCTGCTCTGTTCTTGTACTTGGTTTTGTCATTTCAGACTTTCTTTCATGGAGCAAGGTCATTATTGTCTCTTCTGCAGACGCCAGTTCCTTAGCTAATTTTTGTCTTTCTTTTTCCAGATAGCTGGCATGTTTTTGATAGGTTCTTTTTTTGGTATTTTCCTCCTCCAGTTCATCCACCTGGAATTCTAGTGTCTCTGCATGTTCTTTCAGATTCGTATAATTGTCCTGCAGTCGCTGGTGACGTCTATTTAGGTTGTCATGTTTTAATTCTGTACATTGTTTTTTGAAGCTGTTAGATTTGTCCTGCAGATCCCTGAACTCATGTTTTGCCTTTATTAGCTTAGTTTCAAGCATGTCTATTGTCTTTTGTTTCTTCGTCATGTCACTCTGAAACTGAGAGATAACAGTCTTGTTGTCTGTGACAATCTCTTTCAAAGTATCAACTTCAGCCTTCCTTGCTTCTTCTATTATCACTTGAGACACTGTCTTGTTACTACTTTCTCCTTCAGCACTCAGTGTGGAAGTGGAAGGCAGATTTGAAACGGTCTGAGGTGAGGATGCTAGAGTTGTGGGTGAACAAAGCAAAGACACTGGAAGGTCGGGTAGAAGACCAGTAGAAGCTGCAGGATTATCGGCTGGATGGTCTAAAACTGGTAGACAGGAAAATGGTGTGCCAGCAGTAGCCTCTGGTGCTGTTTCAAGTCTTGAGGCTGAGCTTTCTGGTTCGGATGTTTCTTCAGGAAGAACAAAAGAGTCTTGGTAGCCTTTCAGCAGAGTGGCACCGGCCGCGTAATGTTTCTTTTTTTGTTTACCCTTCAATTTTGATGTGACTTTCTTTATCAGCTGGTTTACCTTATTGCAGTCAATTGAATCAAACTTTGGACAAATGAACTGGAGCCACTTGAGCAATGTGTTCACAGTAAAATGCTTTTGGTTTCTATAGTTATTAAGTTCAGCAAAAAGGCCCACTGCAACATTATTTGATGGTGTGATATTTGGAAATACATCATCACTGCTAATGTTGGATAGCAATTCTTTGGAAATTTGAGAAGCCTGTGAGTACTCTCCCAGCCACTGAAGTTCACATTTTTGTGAGAGAAAGGTGTCCACCTCACTAGCATCCGTTGCTGCAAGCCGCCGCTCAGCAGTCTTTATCAGTGGGTATACCTGCACAGCACATAGTCCTGCATTAAGTGTATTGTTTGTGTGGGTGTCGGTACAAATAAATATTAATCTTAATAAATGTCAATCATAAATTTCATGGTACTTAAAGTGATTAAGATGGATGAGTATCTCGGATTCTGTGGCCTGAACCAGCTGGGGTGTGGCTGCGAATGGGGATTCGGAATGAGCACTGTGGGAGCAACGCCACTGTACAGCCCAGAAGATAGGACAGCAAAAAAAAAAAAAAAAAAGGATCGACGAGTAAAGAAAATAAAATAAATGTAGTAAATTAATCTGTCAGACTCAGAGTGTGTGTGCTTGTGTGTGTGCTTAAGGACATGTAAAAATATTGTCCTAAAAGTAAATACCACGTTTCATATCCCCACCATGTTATCACTGGTGATAGAGAACTCCAATGTGTGTGTGTGTGTGTGTGTGTGTGAGTACGTGTGTGTGCATGCGCATGTATGTCTCCCTGTCTGTGTGCTTGCGTGTGTGCATGCGCCATATAAATGTTATTAATTATTATTATTATTATTACTGCACAGCCTGTACTTTCGCACACACACACACACGCGCGCACACACACACAAAGTTTATACATAAGTACATTATATTATTTATACATACCGGAGCCACTGGAACCTTGCTCTTGTGACAAAGATCATCAAACGCAGCCTGGATGTCATTCCAAGTCACCCGGACCCCCAATTCCTCTTTGAGAAGGCTCAATTGCAGGAACCGCCGATTATTTATAACAGGACATCTGTTTGTAACTGCATTTGGAGGGCGGCCCCTGCCTTTCGGTCTGAGCATCAGTTCCAAAAATTCAAAGTCAGAATCCCCTGTAAATCACAAATAAATTCAAATTAACTTCAGATAAAGTATTTTAAATGTTTTTGTTTTCATAAATAAGTCTAAGAAAGTTAGTATGAGATCTGAATGACTAATTTCTCTTTGAGTGACTGGACAATTTACACTATTAGTATAAATGTATTTGCACATTGAAATTGATTACATCAATACATGCACTACTAAATATTTTTTTTTTTATTAATGTGCAGTTTCAGTTTGTTATAAATATTATGACTGTGTATGAATCTGGGCTTAATTATTTCTAATCAATCCATTTATTCGAGTCAGCGATTAAAAAATAACATTATTAGCTTAATAACCAGATACAAAGCTGAATTTATCAAAATTAATGTGACACACTGCCTAAATCTTGAAAACGTAAGTTCAAGTCAGTCTCCATGCGGCCATGAGTTATCTTTTCTTGACTTCAGAAAACGAAATTTTAACGTCGATTTTGCACTGAAATGGCCTTCTCAGATACTAAAAGAAATCTATATCGCAAGGAAAATCATGTATGTAGCGATGGCTTGCTATATATGTTGTAATACTACATAAGAATTTGATATAAAAGTTAAAATAGTGGCGTTATGCTGAACTTCCGGTTACGACTAAGATCGCTGCCTGATACCCCCCAGGTTTTACTATTTTGCTTCTTTGAGAAAGACCTAGGACATAATATTAGAAACAAGATCGTAAAATTATACATTCATTAATTGATTCTGGTAGTTTAAGTGTCAAACTTACGCAGCGATTCCGAGATCGACTCCAAATGATTAGCATCATGATCGCATGTTGATTTACTCGTGGGCGCCGCCATTGCTATTGACTGAGAATCTGTGGGGTTCTCTCTTTCAACTACCAATGACTGGCATGGGCTATGATTTCCGGTTCGAAACTTGCAGCATTAAAAGAGTAAAGATTAAGCTTTCTTTTCATATGCGACACGATATAGTACGTTGAAAATTGTAGAAATGGTAGAATCCCGAAAAATTTGATACTTTTCAACTGAATATTTCTACTCTCAAACGATCGATGGCGAGTTCGAGACTACGACTACGTCATTCCTCAGTCTTCTAGCTTTTCATTGGTTGGTCTTCGCTGTGTGTGCGTGGTGTCAATGACAGTCACTTCGCGAGTTTCGATGGTGGGTGATTCAAGCTGCCCGCAGGCTTGATGGAAAAATGGCGCCGCCGGCTATCACGGCCTCTGACCCAGGCTTGTTTCAGTGTTTGTAGTGAATTACATTCATCATTCACACACAAAAAAACATCACACAGGTGTAGTTGAAGGCTTTATTTATTCATTCAATGGGTTTTTCATCATCAGCAAGCATCACAGTGAATACATTTTTATTGCAAACTTCAATGAAATTGGGTCACTGCAGCCTTGTCTTCTACCGACAAAGAAGGTGTGGACACACCTAATTAGAGGAAGTTGCTAGCACAGAATTTCCAGAAGTTGGGCGAATTTGTACGAAAGACCTCCCAGTATACCTACGGAGAGACATCCTTGATGTCTATCCTTGTGCATCACCATCCCATGTGAGTCTTCACCGATGTTTAAGAAAACAATTCAGAAGATAAAGATACAAGACATCCATTTCAGAAAAGTCTCTTGACAGGGTTCATACAAATTTCTTACTTCAAAATTCCCAAACTTTTCACTAACTTTCCAAAACGCTACTGACCATTTTTCCAAACCAGGCAGCTTGCTACATGGGGTTATTGTCGATCGCGAAACCCAGATGCAAAGGCACAAGTAAAGGAACGACAACTCCTCATCGACCTCCAGCATGAAAAGCGAAAGTAGACAAACGACGGTAATCGAAAGTCGGCCCCTTTTGTTGGTTTGCTTTGCTATTCCATCAAAGTTGTTTAAGGGTAGAACCAATTTAAAAGACCTGTTCATACATACTGGCCACTAAAAATGTTTTATTTTGACAACTTGTCAAAATTCCCAAACTTTCACAAACCTCTGAAAAAATTCCCAAACTTTCCAGGACTTGAAAATGGTTCCTCATTTTCCACAAACTGTATGAACCCTGCTTGATGGAGCAGAAAAACTTTACATATATATCACATTTAACCAGAACCTATAAATTAGAACATGTACACATGCGTGCACACACATGCATACAGATTCATTGGGCTGATGTTAGTACACACTCTTACTTTCTCAAATGAAGGCTTTCCCTTGATAGCTTGACAAATGTCATCAAGATATCTGCACAACAAATGCAATACGGTACAAAAGACGAACAAACAACAAACACAACACTGATACATACCCCTTCATCTGGATAGACAAACTGGGCAGGTTTGACGAACAAACAACAAACACAACACTGATACATACCCCTTCATCTGGATAGACAAACTGGGCAGGTTTGACGAACAAACAACAAACACAACACTGATACATACCCCTTCATCTGGATAGACAAACTGGGCAGGTTTGATGAACAAACAACAAACACAACACTGATACATACCCCTTCATCTGGATAGACAAACTGGGCGGGTTTGATGAACAAACAACAAACACAACACTGATACATACCCCTTCATCTGGATAGACAAACTGGGCGGGTTTGAAGAACAAACAACAAACACAACACTGATACATACCCCTTCATCTGGATAGACAAACTGGGCGGGTTTGACGAACAAACAACAAACACAACACTGATACATACCCCTTCATCTGGATAGACAAACTGGGCGGGTTTGATGAACAAACAACAAACACAACACTGATACATACCCCTTCATCTGGATAGACAAACTGGGCAGGTTTGACGAACAAACAACAAACACAACACTGATACACACCCCTTCATCTGGATAGACAAACTGGGCGGGTTTGACGAACAAACAACAAACACAACACTGATACACACCCCTTCATCTGGATAGACAAACTGGGCGGGTTTGACGAACAAACAACAAACACAACACTGATACATACCCCTTCATCTGGATAGACAAACTGGGCAGGTTTGACGAACAAACAACAAACACAACACTGATACATACCCCTTCAT
>CM065681.1:9821600-9829100 GCA_017654935.2 Phymorhynchus buccinoides | reverse complement strand
AAAATAAGGTCTATCCTTACTTCCCCAAACTGAGACAACAGGGTCTTTGGATAATAGACCCCAATTTGATGCCTTTTAGTGACATAGGTGTTAAATCACTGTGGTGCTAAAATGCGACGTTAGCGGTGAAAGGGTTAAGAGTCTACAGAGTTCTCTTTACCTGGAGGTAGGTTTTTGAGTGGCTCTCCAGCTCAGAGTTGTCTTTCTTGGACAGTTTGACCATGGGAGGCTTGGGGCAGGTCCGCACCAGCGTGTAGCTGAAACCACCACAGCATAACATAAGTACCGCATTTCACAGACTATAACGTAAGGCAATACTTTTTTTATCCTAGACTGAGACCCCTATGCCTTATAATATGACAAGTATATTTGGGGCAGGTCTACTCCAAGGTGTAGCTGAAAGCACCACCACGACACACAAGAACAATATTCACTGATATCACCATATATGAGACCCAGCACCACGAAAAAGGGACATTAAGGCTTGCAACATCAAAAATCTTATTTTTTGTCATTTTTGAGTTACCGGTATGTGTATTTTTATGTTCTCTAACATTTTATCTTTTATATTTATAAAGGATACTCTTTACTATGGTCTCTAAATTGTCTTACAAGTGTTTTAAAACGAGTATGTCAATGCATTTTCTACAGCTAGGCTAGACTTTATGTGACAGTGTGCCGTATTCCATAAGGCCTACCTGTCACGCAACACTATTTAGCAGACGACAAGTGTGCCTAACCACTTTTCCAAATCATGCGCGCCTCGCTATATGACATCAAATCTATTTTTAGACATGTCAAAATTCAAATCATATCATGCGACCCGGCTTTTCAAATCTCCAACGGCCTCCCCTCAAATCTCAGGCCAACTAGTAGTAATAATAAACTTATAATTTAGCCATTTTCTTCTATTTGATTGTCATTCTAATAATAAAATCTTATTGTAGTTATGCCAATCACTTTATTAGTTTGTTAATTAAGACATTGAATGGCTGATATATCCTAAAATCTGGCAATCTAACCGGCCAAGTTATGTCACCTCTTATCTCTATAAAGCCTATTTGATCAAAGCCATCCTTTCATAATGTTGTTACTAAACAACTCTTTCAATGTCCTACATACAAAGTAGCTACTTTATTTGACGTCAAAACAGAACATTGACGAAAGCTACACCGACGCTGTGTCAACGTCACAATCCGTCTGACCACCGGTGTGGACTCAGTCCGAAAACCGGGTTTTCGGCTAGCTTATTTTTGTTACTGGACATTGAATGCTAATTATATTTTAACTGTGTCATCTAACATAGTGACATAGTATATGTATGGAAAGGTCTTATTTTAGTGTATTAATCCATTATGAAAGATCGGTGTAATGTGGTATGAGTTTAGATAAATTAATTATTTAGTAGCTTGAACCTGTTTCAGTGGGCTCTAAAATACAAGGTTTTTCATAATTATTATATTATATAGTTAGATTTCCTTATTATATTAGTAGTCAGAATAGAGCTTAGTTCATCCTCTTTCTTCTCATATACAACATGCCAGGGTTTAGTGATTAGTGGCATAGATATCTGTGTTGTACAAAACCAAACAAACACAGATCTGGTCACTCTCGCCACCCACAGAGCCATTTTCGCTACATCCAGCGACTGCTGTCCTTGCGGTCCGGCTCTCGAGCATATATATAAAAAGTGCCCAAAATCTGGGTTCACACTTTTTCAATCCGGCAACAAATTAATAATTTAGCGCTAGGTTTATAGATTTTCGTCTGCTCGATCTCGGCCTGCCTTCTCATTCATGCTGTTGATGAGAATCTACAGTGACTACTGATGTATTTGCTGCACTGTCTTCTTTAGTCTTCCTAGGTCTTCCTATGTCTTCCTTAGTATTTCCTAGTACCCAAATAAACAAAAGCTAAACAACTGTCTGGTTTCCTCTATATGTTCCTGGTCTGTGCGGAGTGTGCCTATCTTCACCCTCCAATCCTTATCCCTCATCAACTCTTCCCTATCCTCATCCCTTTACCCCCTGACCACCCCATTACATTTAGACTGTGTTTTCTCAAAATGGCAGACGCTCACCTTACTAACTTTAAATGTGACAAGGCAAAGCACAGCATACAGAAATGCTAAAGTGCATGAAACTGTTAATACACACACACCTAGCCTTGCACCCATTCAACACACAGTGATAAGGCAAAGCACGGCACAAAGCCAGGTATGGAGAACTCACACGCCCACAGACACCCAGCCTTGCACCCATTCAACACACAGTGATAAGGCAAAGTACGGCACAAAGCCAGGTAAGGAGAACTCACACGCCCACAGACACCCAGCCTTGCACCCATTCAACACACAGTGATAAGGCAAAGCACGGCACAAAGCCAGGTAAGGAGAACTCACACGCCCACAGACACCCAGCCTTGCACCCATTCAACACACAGTGATAAGGCAAAGTACGGCACAAAGCCAGGTAAGGAGAACTCACACGCCCACAGACACCCAGCCTTGCACCCATTCAACACACAGTGATAAGGCAAAGCACGGCACAAAGCCAGGTAAGGAGAACTCACACGCCCACAGACAGGCTGACTCCTTCACCCAGCGTCAGAGGGATCCGTCGCAGGGCTCTCTTCTTGTGGTCCTTCATGCGGATCCTGCACACACAGGTATATTTCATGGTATGTACAGGTCTGTCACGAAATGAGAAATTCTGCATTTTCTCTTTTTCTTACACACACACACTAAAACAAGTGCACACACATATAACTATGTGCCAAAAGGTGAGCACGGAGAGGGTCAGGTACTTACATTCTCAATAAATTGTCACATAACCTTCTGACTGTTGTGCTTATGTTATAAACATACAGACAAATGTCTGAAAAGACACTAGAGACAATATCAGCTTTGTAAGACCAGTAGTTGTTTAGTTATGTGACAATCAATGTCAAATCAGCCCCAAAATCTGGTCTTCAAAAGTGGACATTGCAAATAGTCATGATTTCAACAAGTGCTAGAACACACAAACTCCAGTAAAATTACTTGAAATTTGGACAGGTTATGCAAAAGTACCTCATTAGTAAACGCTAAAGATTGTAACATTCAAAAATGAAAGTTCTGTTAGTTATTAGGCTTAAACCAATGTTGATGACAAACATCATTTTTGATGTAATCATTCAACCAAAATCAAACTTCCCAACAATTTTCACTTATATAAATCCAAAATACATGAAAATGTCATGCTTTGTTGGAGCAAATATTACTTTATCATAGGAGTATAAAAGTATTTTTACAAAATATATTATTTTAAATAATATTGCACTTTCTCTTAAAGGTTCTGTCTTAGATGTAACACTTGACATCCGTCATACCTAAGCTATAATGCTCAATAAAATCCTCAAGATATATATTTTTAACTTGCTCTCTTTTATTTTACAATTAAACTGTCATATAAAGTTGACCTCTACCCTTATTTAACACCAGCATGTTCATTTTTTTCTTCTACACTAATCCAAATGTTCAATGTAATCATTTTACTGGACTTGATGTTTGTCATCAAGAAAATGTTAATTATCAAATTTAGCTGGTTTTATTGGTCTAACCATCTAATAAACAAATGAACACCACTTCAGTGGGTTTAGTAATTAATTTAGAGCACTTTGCAGCCTTCATAGAAAGATAAATGAAAAAATAGTGCTTAATGAAAGTTATTAATGTAACTATGATGTTCGTCATACATGTCCTATGGTGTAAATAGTGAATTATGATAAATAATTCAACAGTTTTTAAAAAAAACCTTTATTCATGCAAGTTATTATTTTCTTTAAAGCATTCTGCTTACTGTAGTTGACAAAAATACAGTTATTCATAGACATTTTGGCCAGAAACTGGAAAATAAATGATGTAGGTAACTTTGATGTTTGTCATACATTTTTCACACATTGTGTAATAAAACAAAAACAATGACATGAATCAATTAATAGTTTGGTAGAAAATATTCAGTTAAGTTGTAATTGTTTTTTTTATGGCATCTTAAGTACTTAAAGACAGAATTAGTGTATTTGATACAACTTTCAAATGTAAAGTGATGACAAAGGTCATTTGTTACCTCAACAGACCCATAATAATCATCATACTAACAACAAATTTGAACAGGAAATGTCACAGACTAATAGCAAACAATGAAAACAACTTAACACAACAAGATTTGCTGGAGCTATGAGAAAATACTGTGACATAACACCATGGTTGTGATGTAATCATTGATGTTTGTCATCAGGTGGAGGACACCACATTATCACTATTTTCTCAGAAATCGGTTGAAAAATTGTCCTGCCACTTTGCACATGTTTTGCCTCATTTATATCCTTTCTAAATATGCATGTATTTAAATGGTATTAATAGTTTCATTTTTTACCCTCTATGTCCACTTTTCATGCCCACCTTTTGGCACAGAGTCATATACACACACACATTGAAGGAAAAGGGTGTATATGCATGATTCAACATTCTCTTTCTCTGACACATACACACGTCAACTCCTACACACACACACACTAATACAAGTGCACACACATATATACACACACACATTGAAGGAAAAGGGTGTATATGCATGATTCAACATTCTCTTTCTCCGACACATACACACGTCAACTCCTACACACACACACACTAATACAAGTGCACACATATATATACACACACATTGAAGGAAAAGGGTGTATATGCATGATTCAACATTCTCTTTCTCTGACACATACACATGTCAACTCCTACACACACACACACTAATACAAGTGCACACACACATATACACACACACATTGAAGGAAAAGGGTGTATATGCATGATTCAACATTCTCTTTCTCCGACACATACACACATATCAACTCCTACACACACACACACTAATACAAGTGCACACACATATATATACACACACACATTGAAGGAAAAGGGTGTATATGCATGATTCAACATTCTCTTTCTCTGACACATACACACGTCAACTCCTACACACACACACACTAATACAAGTGCACACACACATATACACACACACATTGAAGGAAAAGGGTGTATATGAGGCAATGTCAAAAGGTGCTTTCCAAGCAAGTGAAAAATAAAATGTCATTGTCAGCCATTCTTTTGACCTTTTCTGTTTCTTTTCAACTCCAATAAAATGCCTTTGTGTGAATTTATGAATAAATTAGCTTAGATTATGATTTATCACAATTTTAAATTGGCTTCAGGAGGCATGTTACTTGTGACACGTGACAACATAAAGTACTATGCTGTGTGAAGAGTAAAGCAAAGATCATCTTCATAATGCAGAAATAAATAAAGTCACATTGCTAGAATAATCTGGTATAATTGTTTTTGACACTTTAGTAATAACACATGTGTTATGCTTAATTTTGTATCATCACCTACACATATGTCGTTGCCTCACTCGCACACAATTGCCTACCATAAAAGAAAATCTCAGAAACAGCAAACAAATGTTTATTTCTTCAAAGAAACATTCCATGTGTATATTGTAAAGTAATGATAAAAAAATTCAAGCCAAATGAATAAGAGAGTAGAACTTTATTTATGTTACTTGCTACACAAATCCATGTGACGACAAATTGAAGTGTTGTCACAGGTAGCAAGTAACATGTGATTGAAGTCATTAAGTCTCATAAACCAACAGAAAAGAAAGTACTTTTTCAAGAAATATTGCTTCAGTATTACTGAAACAGCCAAAGTGTTGTGAAGTAAACTTGTAATGTGCCTAATTTCAACTTAAAATCGTAACTCATGAGTTACTTGTGACATGTGACACCACAAGATCTCCCGTCACAGGGGGTCTCTTACCCTACAACATAATGTTGGCACCCACTAGCAGAAGAGTAGATCAAAATAAAGAAGTTTTGTGCCAAGCTGTCAATATTTCCATCCAAATTATTGCTTCTATCGAATTGATATAAAAATGAACTATGGTTTGTGTGTCACTTGCTACAAGATTATGTTACTTGTGACATAAATTCCTCTGTGACAACAACATTTATGAGCCTTCTCTTCGCTCTTTCGATGTTGAAAAGAGTGGAAAAGCTATTGAGCATTGTACACTGAGTCGAAGGTTTACAGAAACTGGGGGTTCCGTTCTTGTTGACTGAATTTTTTAATTGTAATAAGCATTGAAAGCTCATAAGTGTTACTTGTGACGTCGTGACGACAATCCATAAATGATGTAATTTTGCTAACTATTACCACAAAAAAACTATTGTACTAATAGGTGTTAAAAAGAGCAACTTCCAATGGATCTATAACCTTCGTTTTAGACTTGTTCCATAGTTTTGCTAGTCAAGGTAAACAGTTATCTGCTAGCTCTCAATGTGACGACAATTGTAGCAAGTAACATACCGACTTTGAGGTCATATTACCGTAAAGATACACATGAACATTTTATTTTGAACATTATTATAGTTGCAAAGATTACAGAAGAACATAATACAACTGAAAATGGGTTTGCTATTTGCATCTATTTGGAACCACAAGCCCTCCAAGTGGTGCACTGTTCACCACAGTCAAAATGCACGCCGATTTCGGCCATCTAGTGCCGGTATTTTCGCTAATAGTTTTTTTAATTTGATGTCTTCAATAGCTTTTACTGTTTAATAAACATTTTTAATGTTTCTACAACACAGACAGACTAATCACTGAGATCATAAGCATCATGAAATTAAGTTATGGACAATTTTGTGAGGTAGGGGTGGGGCATGGCACCTTTTGACATTGCCTCATATGCATGATTCAACATTCTCTTTCTCCGACACATACACACGTCAACTCCTACACACACACACACTAATACAAGTGCACACACATATATACACACACATTGAAGGAAAAGGGTGTATATGCATGATTCAACATTCTCTTTCTCCGACACATACACACGTCAACTCCTACACACACACACACTAATACAAGTGCACACATATATATACACACACACATTGAAGGAAAAGGGTGTATATGCATGATTCAACATTCTCTTTCTCCGACACATACACACGTCAACTCCTACACACACACATGCACGCACAAATGCAGCAACTATTATCACCTGGTCAGCAGTTCTTCAATTCGTTCAGCGGCGTCAGGCATTTCCGTCAGCTCATCATCCTCCGTGAACAACAGCTCCTGGGAAACAACACAATTTTTCAATAAATCGCTCAACAGCAAAACACTTTCTGAGAAAAACACAGCGCTACGTTTCAACAATTCAGTGAACACTTTCCTGGCAAAGTACTAACACATTGGTGCAACTACACAAAATGAAAAAACCCTGAAAGGCCGGGGTCCAGGGGTAATGTCCCCCTGCAGCTGAAGCAAAAATTTATTTATGAAGGTATTTTAGTTTGCTTTTTCCACAACTTATACAAATGCTTATTTTAAAGTTTGAAATATACAGTAGACACACAAAGATCTTGTTTGACAAACTTAATTTA
>CM065681.1:9806600-9816600 GCA_017654935.2 Phymorhynchus buccinoides | reverse complement strand
GTCTGTGGCTATAAACTAGCACTTCATGACAGGCAAGGACGACAATCTTATGTAGATGGTGCATGCATCTCAGTGCACGAGACAGGGGCAGATAATTTTCTGTGGCTATAAACTACTACTTCATGACAGGCAAGGACGACAATCTTATGTAGATGGTGCATGCATCTCAGTGCATGAGACAGGGGCAGATAATTGTCTGTGGCTATAAACTAGCACTTCATGACAGGCAAGGACGACAATCTTATGTAGATGGCGCATGCATCTCAGTGCATGAGACAGGGGCAGATAATTGTCTGTGGCTATAAACTACTACTTCATGACAGGCAAGGACGACAATCTTATGTAGATGGCGCACGCATCTCAGTGCACGAGACAGGGGCAGATAATTGTCTGTGGCTATAAACTACTACTTCATGACAGGCAAGGACGACAATCTTATGTAGATGGTGCATGCATCTCAGTGCATGAGACAGGGGCAGATAATTGTCTGTGGCTATAAACTAGCACTTCATGACAGGCAAGGACGACAATCTTATGTAGATGGCGCATGCATCTCAGTGCATGAGACAGGGGCAGATAATTGTCTGTGGCTATAAACTACTACTTCATGACAGGCAAGGACGACAATCTTATGTAGATGGTGCATGCATCTCAGTGCACGAGACAGGGGCAGATAATTGTCTGTGGCTATAAACTACTACTTCATGACAGGCAAGGACGACAATCTTATGTAGATGGTGCATGCATCTCAGTGCACGAGACAGGGGCAGATAATTGTCTGTGGCTATAAACTAGCACTTCATGACAGGCAAGGACGACAATCTTATGTAGATGGTGCATGCATCTCAGTGCACGAGACAGGGGCAGATAATTGTCTGTGGCTATAAACTAGCACTTCATGACAGGCAAGGACGACAATCTTATGTAGATGGTGCATGCATCTCAGTGCACGAGACAGGGGCAGGGAATTTTCAGTATAAAGCCTCATTCACCCACTTCTAAGCAATAAAAAACACCCCCCCCCCCCCGTGGGGATACCGGGGGTCTTTTGTATAAATAGTTCCCCCACCTACTGGAAGTTCTGTACTTGTAATTTCCTCCAATCTGTCACTCTCTTTGTCTCTGCCTTTTCCCTTTGCTAACTGTCATCTACTATTTGTCTGCCTTACCGGCCCATTCTCCTGCCTTTTTTCACGAAACTTTCAAAAACATTTCCTCCAGCCGAAGTCGGACTTGCTGGGCCTAACTATTTCTTAGTTAGGTGCATAACGGCAGCATGACACATCTGCGCTCATAATTGACAGGAAACTGTCTGAGCGATCGAAGAAGAAAAAAGAAGAAACAAGTTTTAAGAAAGCCTACCATTTGGAGAACAGGTCAGCACAGGTCAGTAGAGCGTCACTCAGGGAGTAGTCAGAATCACGGCCGTACAGCGTGTTGAAGTTCTTCCAGCCAGCTGCACACAACATAGCAATGGTCTCCTCACACCGCCCAAATCACACACTGAGCACAACAAACACTTTTTTTTCACGCCACTTTTTTTCAGCCAGGGCTCCCAGGGACCCTCAGTTGGGGGTCTATGAAGTACTAAAATTCTAAAGGACCCTCTAAAAGAATGTGCAGGGGGTCCCAGGGATGCACTAGAAAAATTCTTTTTAGCATTCGCTAATGCCACTGGGACCCTCTATCTCGCCTCTAGGACCCTCTATACTGTAAGTGAAGGAGTCCATGGGACCCCTTGTTTTACGGGACGATTGGGAGCCCTGCATACTAAACACATGCAACAGCCAGCATCCAAGCAAACCCTAAACCCAAAGCATTTGCACAGAAACAGGATATAGACCGGTACACCCCAATACAGGCACACACTCACACGCCAAGGTCACGTTTTGGCACCACATTGATAACACTGAAGTCAGGAAAGGGCATGTACAGTCGAACCCCACCTAACGGGCACCTCAGTGTTGGGGACACCCCTGAGGCGGAGGTCATTCGCACACAATGGATAGTGATAAAACATAACCATGCATACTATTTATTCTCTGGCCATTTAATCGTGAAAAAAACAACAACAACAAAACCCTTACTCTCTTCCATGTCCTCCAAGGCCAAAATACGGCTGGCACAAGGCTGCCCCAGATCCTGCAGAATCACACAGCATGCTTAATAATAATAATAATAATAATTATGAGCATTTATATGCGCTTATTCTCAAAGAAGCCCTAACAATAAGAAACAAATAAATGAAAAAAAAACCATCCACCCACCAAAAAAAGCAGTACAAAATATGAGAATGTCAAAAATTGCTTTGCACACACACACACACACTAACGAGACACATGCACACACACAAACGCGCACGCATAAACGTGCACACACAAACAAAAAGACACAACACACACACACACACCACACACCAGATAACACACACTTGCACACACAAACAAAAACACACACACAACACTTGCACAAACTACACAGATGCACACACACAACAAAAAGACACACACACACCACACCAGATAACACACACTTGCACAAACTACACAGTGCACGCACAAACAAAAAGACACACACACACACACACACACACCAGATAACACACACTTGCACAAACTACACACTACACACACAGACAAAAAGACACACACACACACACAAAAAAAAAAACACTTGACACAAAACTACACAGTGCACGCAACAAAACAAAAAGACACAGACCACACCACACCAGATAACACACCTTGCACAAACTACAAGTGCCGCACAACAAAAAACACACACACACACACACCAGATAACACACACTTGCACAAACTACACAGTGCACGCACAGACAAAAAGACACACACCACACCACACCATATAACACACACTTGCACAAACTACACACTACACACACAGACAAAAAGACACACACACACACACACACCACACCAGAAACACACACTGCACAAACTACACAGTGGGGGGCACGCACAAACAAAAAGGACACACACACAAACACCACACCAGATAAACACACAATTGCAAAAACTCCACAGTGCACACACAAACAAAAGACAAACACACACACACACACACCAGATAACACACACTTGCACAAACTACACAGTGCACGCACAAACAAAAAGACACACACCACACCACACCACACCGCATAACACACACTTGCACAAACTACACAGTGCACGCACAAACAAAAAGACACACACACACACACCACACCAGATAACACACACTTGCACAAACTACACAGTGCACGCCACAAACAAAAGACAAACACACACACACACCAGATAACACACACTTGCACAAACTACACAGTGCACGCACAAACAAAAAGACACACACACCACACCACACCAGATAACACACACTTGCACAAACACACATTCAATTCGCAGCACAAACATCACACACACACACCTACGTGGACAGCACACCAGATAACACACACTTGCACAAACTACACAGTGCACGCACAGACAAAACCAAACACACACACACCACACACACTTGCACAAACTACACACTACACACACAGACAAAAAGACACACACCACACCACACCACATAACACACAGTTGCACAAACTACACACAAACAAACACAGACACACACACCACACCACACCAGATACACACACACTTGCACAAACTACACAGTGCACGCACAAACAAACACACACACCCACACAACACCAGATAACACAAACTTGCACAAACTGTACACAGTGCACGCACAGACAAACACACACACACACACACCCACACCAGATAACACACACTTTTCACAAAACTACACAGTGCACGCACAAACAAACACACAAAACAACACCACACACACTTGCACACACCCAGTAACACACACACCCTTTTCACACACCCGATAACAACAGTTGGCCACGCAACAAACCAAACACAGTGCACGCACAAACAAAAACACACACACACAACACACCAGATAACACACACTTGCACAAACTACACAGTGCTAAAACGCAACCAAAACCAAACCACCACACCCCACACTACACACCCAGAATTTACACACACTTGGCCACAACTACACAGGTGGCAACGCAACAAACAAAAAGACACCACACACACACAACCGGAAAAATAAACAACACAACTTTGCCAACAACAAAACCCCCACCCCCCCCCCCTAACACAGTGTTCCACGCAACCAACACAACCAACACACCACACCACACCAGATAAACACACACCTTGCCACAAAACTACAACAGTTGGTCCAAAGCACAAAACAAACCGCACACACCACACCACTCCAATAATAACACACAACTTTGCACAAAACTAACACAGTGGCCGCACAGACAAAAACCACACACACACACCACATAACCCACACCAGATAACAACAACACACTTGCACGCACAAACTTAAAGATTGCACACCACACCAGATAACAAACACTTGCACCAACTACACCGCACCACACCCAGAAAATAAACCCACGCACTTAGGGCAACCAACAAAAAACTCACGAGTGGGCCAACGCCCACAAGCCAGGGGACAACAACAACACACACACACCCCACACCAAGATGTTTCCGACAACACTTTTGCAACAAACTACACAGTGGGCACGCACAGACAAAAAGGAACCAACAACAGCAGCCCACACCACACCATAAATAACACCACACTTGCCACAAAACCCTTAACACACTACGCACAACCACACAGAAACCAGAAAAGACACACAAACCCAACAACCCCACACCAGGAATCAACACACACCTTGCACAAACTACACGATTGTGTGTCTACACACAACCAAGGACAAAAAAGGACACCAAACACACAACACACACCCAGATAAACTACACACTGGCACACACCTACACGTTGACAAACGACCCACAGACCACCCCAGATAACACACACTTGCACACACTACACACCACACGCACATAAAATTACACACACACCACTTGGGGACCACACAACGACTACAGTTGGCCCAAACCACACAGAACGATACAAACCAAACAAACAACCACACACACACAACCAGATAACACACACCGTTTGGCTCCACAAAACTACCACATTTGTGCAACGCACAGACCAAAAAGACACACACCACACACAAAACCAACAACCAGATTCACAACAACTCAACACACACGTTGTGCCCAAAACGTACACAGTGCAACACGCCACACGACCAAAAAGACAACACACCCACACCACCACCAATAATACACACACTGTTGCAACATAAACTACACAGTGCCCCCACGCCCAACTAGAAGGGGACCAAAACATTTACTTGCCACCCAAAAAGTAAAGAGCAGGCTACCATTTATCCAATATTTTTTTACAACAAATCAAACACAAAACAAATACTCCCCCCCCTCAACCCCCCCCCCCTCAAACTTACATTTCATTTTAAAACAAAAAAATGTTGAAAAAATAGTGGGAAAAGGGTCTAAATATTTTAACAGCCTCTAGCCCCCCCCTTTAATTAAGTGTGCAATAATGCAACTTAAAACAAATCTGCAATAAAACAGTTTTAGTACAGACAATGTTTTCGTCACACCTCCCAAATCCCACCCTAAAATACTGATCACAACAAACACGTTTTTTTTTTTCCCACGCTAAAACGACCAAAATTGCGAACCCTTTTCCCTTCTAACAGCCCCAACCACCCGAAAGCAAACTCTAAAAAACCCAAAGCGCTTTCCCAACACAGAAACAGAAATGATATAGACCCTCATACACACCTGAAATACACGCACAACACCACTCACTTGTGGCGCACAGATCTACCACCACACACCCCAACAAACATAATCCAAGGTTAAAAACACTTTTTTCCCCCCCCCTTTTTTGTTCCATTCCATAGAACACGGCAAACTAATATAACAATAAATCGGAAATGATATTTGGAAAATTACTTCCCTGGCAATCCACCTAGCTTAAATGTAATTTTGTTTTAATTTTGGACAGTCCCCCAGTCCCCCCAACCCATAGGGAAATGGTTGTGACAGAAATAGCCTGTTTTGAGAGAGATTGGGGGGGAGTGCAAAAAAGGACCAGTGGTGAAAGAAGGGGAAGATTTTGAAGGGGGGTTAGAAGTGAAAAATGAAAGTTTAAGCGAGCCGAGCGAGAGAGAGGAGAGAGAGAGAGAGAGAGGAGAGAAGTCATGAAAGCAATGGCGAGAAGAGAGAGAATGAAGAGAGGAGAAAGAGAGTCATGGGAGAGATGAAGATGGTGAAGAGAGTGAGCCGAGAGAGGAGAAGAGACAGAGAGAGAAGAAGAAGAGAGAGACCAGACGAGAGAAAGTTTAAAGAGAAGAGAGAGAGAATGTAGAGGAAGGTGTTTTTTGAGGAAGCATTTAAAGAGAGTGAGTGAGCAGGAGGAGCTTTAACGGAGAGGAAGAGAGACAAGAAGAAGAGAGAGAGAGTAGAGATGAGCCACCACCCCCTGCAGTTCTCGGTTTAGAGAGAGAGAGAGAAGAGATGTTCAAGAAGGAGGAGAGAAAGAGGAGAGGTTTTCTACTAGAGATAGAGATTAAGAAGGAGAAAGACATGCATTTTAACAGTAGTTTAGAGAGATTCCAGATGATGAGAGAGGAGCAGTAGAGAAAGGGAAGGAACTGCAGAGAGAGATTTCTGCTCTTTAGAGTATGGGAGGTAGAGAGAAGAGAAGAATTCAGTTTTAAGCATGTGCCCAATACGAATTAGATTACCCCAACCGAATTTTTACCCTGGTGGATGTCCCCCTTTACACATTTGGTAGATCAACGTTTTTGGTAAACTGATGAAATGCCATGATGATTGCTGGGGCCACACCTCCCCCCATAACAGTTTGGGGGGAATTGCCCTGGGTAAAAAAAGAAAACACACCAGTGTTTAAGCTCCTTCCTTAGTCCACCCCATGCATTAATTTTTTTTTTCTTGTTTGGTCCGTTTGCCATGTCCACACGACAAAGATGGGTAAAATACTAATTGTTTTTTTTTAATAGTATCCCAAAATGGAATATTAACCTTTAAAAACGGAAAAGAAACCAGTGGGACACAAACAGCTTTTCCAACAATAGGCAGCCCATGGCCCCCAAGTGGTACTTTTGGCAAAGCAAATGTCCACCCCCTTTTGGGGGGGGGGGGGGGAATTTTGGTGGGACGTAAATAAACGTGGACTGTCCCCCCCCTTTAACATTCCACTCCATGGGTGCCTAGAATAGCTTTTAAGCAAAACATTCCTGAAAAAGCAGAAAAGTTGCATTTCATTGCTAAAATACGAATGAAATGCTCCCCCTTTATCCTGTCTTAACCCACAACCAGTTTGTTTGTTTTTTTTAATGTGTAACACTCTTTTTAACTAGGAAAGTTTTTTCCAAAACCGTCTGTACAAAAATGGCAGCATTTTTGAGTTTTGACCCGAACCAAAAAAAGACCTATATTTACCAACGAAAGGAAAGACAGGCATAAGGCCAATGAACGCTCTTGCGCGACGACATAATACAGTCATCGACGTGTCATGGCAACCCAGTGGATAGTTTTAGCTGCCAATAGAAAGGTACTATTTTTCTTCTGACTTGGAAGCGGAGTCCCACTGGGGTTGACATGGCCTAGCGAGCGATACCATGCAACGTGTATTGCCTTCCGGTACTCACAGTTCCGATAGACACACCACGACACACAGTCCTTCTCAATGCTGAGATCTTGTTCGCATCGTTGTTTGGATGCACTGCGGAAATCAATGATTTAGCATTAGCAAAAATTAAACTTGTAAAATATTTCATATTAACCTCACATCACTACAGAAAACATAAACCATGTTAACCAGAGAACACATTGACCACACACATATGCACCCCATCAACAACATGGGAAAGCTAGCTGAAAGTGCCACCCTGGTAACCATTTCCACTTGCTCAAACAAAGTTACACCTCTGCACACACACAGTGTTGCATCATCAATGTTTTAAACACACACACATGTCCTGCGCCCCCCCCCCCCCCTTGCACACACACCCTTACAGACAGACAGACACAATACACACCAATACGGCCAGTGAAAGTAGCACTGAGTGGTGTCATCAACTTGTCACACTGAACAAAACCATCAGACACCCATTTACAACACCCTTAGATAGCATGCCAACTTTTGGAAAAATTGAAAATCCTGACAAAAAAAAAGGTGGGGGGTCCGGAGGCAAAGCCTCGGTGAGGGTCTGGGGGCAACGCCCCCAGAAGTGACGGTTTTGTATAAAAGAAACAGCAAAACTTGGTTTGAACTATTGAAGAATGTTTTTTGAACCTGTACATTAACAAATAATCAGAAAGAGAATGACATTAGAGAAAGAACATAAAAAGTTAACTATTCTGTCAAAAAACTGCTAGGGAGATGGGGAGGAGACGCTCAATAACCTGTCACAACTTGATAGAGAGAAACACAAAAGAAGAAGAAACAAGAAAGAAGAGACAGAGACCGAGAGAGAGGAAAGAGAGAGAGAGAGAGGAGAGAGAGAAGGAGAGAGAGAGAGAGGTGAGAGGAGGAGACCGAGAGAGAGAGGAGAGAGAGAGAGAGAGATAGAGAGAGACGAGAGAGAGAGAGCGATGAGAGAGAGAGAAGAGAGAGAGCGAGGGAACTGAGAGATACCGGAATAGAGACAGAGGCAGAGAAGAGAGAGATGATATCTTCCTTTTAACCCTGCCCCCAACCTCCTCTCACTTCTCATCCAGGTGGCGATGAAATCAAAACTGTAATGTTAAAATCAGTAATGAAAATATCGCCACTTACCTCTGCTTGTTTTGTCCTGGTGCTAGCTTCAATAGGAAGCACCGAAGTTATCGTTGGTGTCTTTTGTGTCCTTGTGCTAGCGCACTAGGAAGCACCGCAGTTATCGATTGGTGTCTTTGTTGTCCTTGTGCTAGCTGCATAGGAGCCCGCAGTTAGCGTTGTGTCTTTTGTTGTCCTTGTGCTAGCTTGCACTAGGAAGCACCGCAGTTACGTGGGGTTGGGGTTGTCTTTGTTGCCTTGTGCTAGCTGCACTAGGAAGCACCGCAGTTTACGTTGTGTCTTTGTTGTCCTTGTGCTAGCTGCACTAGGAAGCACAGCAGGTAGTTGGTGTCTTTTGTTGTCTGTGCTAGCTGCACTAGGACAGCACCGCAGTTATCGTTTGTGTCTTTGTTGTCTTGTGCTAGCTGCACTAGAAGCACCGCAGTTATCGTTGGTGTCTTATGTGTCTTTGGCTAGCTGCACTAGGAAGCCACCGCAGTTATCGTGGTGTTCTTTTCACGGCTTGAGTTTGCCTTTTGGTGTGACCTGTGCGTCGCCATTTTAGCATGCAGCTCGATGTCTTTTTTTGCACTGTGACTGATGCAGATGTCACTCCGTCAAAAATCGCAAAAGGGCAAAGTACTCGCCTTTTAGAGTGACATAATAAAGTAGTAGAGCTCTATGTATTTGTTTGAAAATGTCACTTTAGCCTTCTTCGCAGGGCCGATTTATCGGCGATTTTTTCTGACGGTCCAGACATGGCTGTGGCTTTCTCGGATATGGGCTGTGTTACGCTTGCGCAGTGATCATTTTACGGCAAACCAAGACTTCAAAGCCTGCATCCTTTTATACCCGCTCGGACGAAAAAACTGAACGGGATCGAAAATCTATGCTCGGAAATCTCAAAATCAGGAGATTAGATCGTTTTCGGATAATCCGGACATGCTAGGAAATCGGGGCATTCCCGAGAAAAATCGGGAGGGGTTGGCAGCATGCTTAGGCAGACAGAAAGACCACGTAAAACCCTAACGGCCAGCTGAAAGTGGCACTGCGTGGTGTCATCAACTTGTTCCAAAAAAACACACACACACACACAACCCCTTTCACACCCTTAGGCAGACAGACATACAGAGGTTACACACCCTAACGGCCAGCTGAAAGTGGCACGCGTGGTGTCATCAAACTTGTACGAAAAACACACACACACAAACAACACCTAACACACACACAACAA
>CM065681.1:9778309-9806100 GCA_017654935.2 Phymorhynchus buccinoides | reverse complement strand
AACGGCCTCTGACCCAGGCTTGTTTCAGTGTTGTAGTGAATTACATTCATCATTCACACACAAAAAAAACATCACACAGGTTTAGTTGAAGGCTTTATTTATTCATTCAATGGGTTTTTTCATCATCAGCAAGCATCACAGTGAATACATTTTTATTGCAAACTTCAATGAAATTGGGTCACTGCAGCGTTTTCTTCTACGACAAAGAACGTGTGGACACACCAATTAGAGGAAGTGCTAGCACAGAATTTCCAGAAGTTGGGCGAATTGTACGAAAGACCTCCCAGTATACCTACGGAGAGACATCCCTTGATGTCTTATCCTTGTGCATCACCATCCCAATGTGAGTCTTCACCGATGTTTAAGAAAACAATTCAGAGAGATAAGATACAAGACATCCATTTCAGAAAGTCTCTTGACAGGGGTTCATACAACTTTCTTACTTCACAAAATTCCCAAACTTTTCATACTTTCCAAACGCTACTGACCATATTTCCACCCAGGCAGCTTGCTACATGGGGTTACTTGTCGATCGCGAAACCCAGATGCAAAGGCACAAGTAAAGGACCGACAACTCCTCATCGACCTCCAGCATGAAAAGCGAAAGTAGACAAACGACGGTAATCGAAAGTCGGCCCCTTTTGTTGGTTTGCTTTGCTATTCCATAAAAGTTTTTAATGGAAAGGGTAGAACCAATTTAAAAGACCCGTTTACACATACTGGCGACTAAAAAAATATACATATATATATTGCCGACTTGAAGAAATTCCCAAACTTTCACAAACCTCCAGGGAAATTCAAAAAACTTTTAAGGACTTGAAAATGGTCTCCTCATTTTTCCACAAACTGTATGAACCCTGCTTGATGGAGCAGAAAAACTTTACATATATATCACATTTAACCAGAACCTATAAATTAGAACATGTACACATGCGTGCACACACATGCATACAGATTCATTGGGCTGATGTTAGTACACACTCTTACTTTCTCAAATGAAGGCTTTCCCTTGATAGCTTGACAAATGTCATCAAGATATCTGCACAACAAATGCAATACGGTACAAAAGACGAACAAACAACAAACACAACACTGATACATACCCCTTCATCTGGATAGACAAACTGGGCGGGTTTGACGAACAAACAACAAACACAACACTGATACATACCCCTTCATCTGGATAGACAAACTGGGCAGGTTTGACGAACAAACAACAAACACAACACTGATACATACCCCTTCATCTGGATAGACAAACTGGGCAGGTTTGACGAACAAACAACAAACACAACACTGATACATACCCCTTCATCTGGATAGACAAACTGGGCAGGTTTGATGAACAAACAACAAACAACACTGATACATACCCCTTCATCTGGATAGACAAACTGGGCGGGTTTGACGAACAAACAACACTGATACATACCCCTTCATCTGGATAGACAAACTGGGCAGGTTTGATGAACAAACAAACACAACACTGATACACCCCCCTTCATCTGGATAGACAAACTGGGCGGGTTTGAAGAACAAACAACACAAACAACACTGATACATACCCCTTCATCTGGATAGACAAACTGGGCAGGTTTGACGAACAAACAACAAACACAACACTGATACACACCCCTTTATCTGGATAGACAAACTGGGCGGGTTTGACTGAACAAACAACAAACACAACACTGATACATACCCCTTCATCTGGATAGACAAACTGGGCAGGTTTGATGAACAAACAACAAACAACACTGATACATACCCCTTCATCTGGACAGACAAACTGGGCAGGTTTGACGAACAAACACAACACTGATACATACCCCTTCATCTGGATAGACAAACTGGGCAGGTTTGACGAACAAACACAACACTGATACATACCCCTTCATCTGGATAGACAAACTGGGCGGGTTTGATGAACAAACAACAAACACAACACTGATACATACCCCTTCATCTGGATAGACAAACTGGGCGGGTTTGATGAACAAACAACAAACACAACACTGATTACACCCCCCTTCATCTGGATAGACAAACTGGGCGGGTTTGACGAACAAACAACAAACACAACACTGATACATACCCCTTCATCTGGATAGACAAACTGGGCGGGTTTGACGAACAAACAACAAACACAACACTGATACATACCCCTTTATCTGGATAGACAAACTGGGCAGGTTTGATGAACAAACAAACAACACTGATACATACCCCTTCATCTGGATAGACAAACTGGGCTGGTTTGACGAACAAACACAACACTGATACATACCCCTTCATCTGGATAGACAAACTGGGCAGGTTTGATGAACAAACAACACACACAACACTGATACAGACCCCTTCATCTGGATAGACAAACTGGGCGGGTTTGACGAACAAACAAACAACACTGATACATACCCCTTCATCTGGATAGACAAACTGGGCGGGTTTGACGAACAAACAAACAACACTGATACATACCCCTTCATCTGGATAGACAAACTGGGCGGGTTTGATGAACAAACAACACACACACTGATACATACCCCTTCATCTGGATAGACAAACTGGGCGGGTTTGATGAACAACAAACAAACAACACTGATACATACCCCTTCATCTGGATAGACAAACTGGGCGGGTTTGATGAACAAACAACAAACACAACACTGATACATACCCCTTCATCTGGATAGACAAACTGGGCGGGTTTGACGAACAAACACAACACTGATACATACCCCTTCATCTGGATAGACAAACTGGGCGGGTTTGATGAACAAACAACACAACACTGATACATACCCCTTCATCATCTCAGATAAGACAAACTGGGCAGGGTTTGATGACATTGAACAAACAAACACAACACTGATACATACCCCTTCATCTGGATAGACAAACTGGGCAGGTTTGATGAACAAACAACAAACAACACTGATACATACCCCTTCATCTGGATAGACAAACTGGGCAGGTTTGATGAACAAACAACAAACACAACACTGATACATACCCCTTCATCTGGATAGACAAACGGGCGGGTTTGATGAACAAACAACAAACACAACACTGATACATACCCCTTCATCTGGATAGACAAACTGGGCTGGTTTGATGAACAAACAACAAACACAACACTGATACACACCCCTTCATCTGGATAGACAAACTGGGCAGGTTTGACGAACAAACAACAAACAACACTGATACATACCCCTTCATCTGGATAGACAAACTGGGCAGGTTTGATGAACAAACAACAAACACAACACTGATACACACCCCTTCATCTGGATAGACAAACTGGGCGGGTTTGACGAACAAACAACAAACACAACACTGATACATACCCCTTCATCTGGATAGACAAACTGGGCGGGTTTGACGAACAAAACACACAACACTGATACATACCCCTTTATCTGGATAGACAAACTGGGCTGGTTTGATGAACACACAACAAACACAACACTGATACATACCCCTTCATCTGGATAGACAAACTGGGCGGGTTTGACGAACAAACAACAAACACAACACTGATACATACCCCTTCATCTGGATAGACAAACTGGGCTGGTTTGACGAACAAACAACAAACACAACACTGATACATACCCCTTCATCTGGATAGACAAACTGGGCGGGTTTGACGAACAACAAACAAACAACACTGATACATACCCCTTTATCTGGATAGACAAACTGGGCAGGTTTGATGAACACACAACAAACACAACACTGATACAAACCCCTTCATCTGGATAGACAAACTGGGCGGGTTTGATGAACAAACAACAAACACAACACTGATACATACCCCTTCATCTGGATAGACAAACTGGGCGGGTTTGACGAACAAACAACAAACACAACACTGATACAGACCCCTTCATCTGGATAGACAAACTGGGCAGGTTTGATGAACAAACAACAAACAACACTGATACATACCCCTTCATCTGGATAGACAAACTGGGCGGGTTTGACGTGGTAGTAAGGTTTGATACATGACCGAGGTTTGAACCCCATCAGCTGCAGGCCTGGAAATCAAAAGAAAAGGTCAACAGTAATGCAATTTGTAGCACACTTTCTTTTCTAAAATGCATGGGTGCTCCTGGGAAATTTCAATAATCCTGCAAGTACTTCCCCCGGCGTGGTGACAATACCCACTGGAAGCTGAAGGGAAACAACAGTTTTCAATGTAATTGACAGGCTCTCGTTGCACTTTCACTTCTGGTTAAACTTCTTGACCTCTATAACCAGCAAAATGCATATTCTCAAGTTCTTTTATAATCCGGCGACGCCGGCTCCAAGCAATAAAAAAATCCTGAACTTCAGGCCATCCACGGTAACTTTCTCCAGCACCTTTTAGTTGGGCCTTATTGCAGCTTGCTAGCACTGGGGAACTCAGAGCTAAAGATAGTACCACTTCCCCCTCCCCCCCCCCTCCCCCTCTGACGCTCCCCTCCTTTTGACCGCACACGCAACCAGTCAGTCCAGCGGGACCGTGTCTGTGCTGCCTGAAGTGGGTCAAGTACTTTTGACCTGTGCGTGCCTCCGTGATTTTAACGCTACACACACTCTCTCTCTCTCTCTCTCGTCTCTCTCCGAAAGCAAAATAAAAATCTGGACAGAAGTCATATTTCGAAAAAAAAAACCTTACATATCTGGACCTCTCTCTCTCTCTCGGGGAGCTATGCATGACTATACATTTGTGTACGGGTTGTGGCTCGTGTATATGGGTGTGCAAGCGTGGTATGTGATGAAGCATATGAGGGTGTTTGTGATAAATTTGGTTGTGTGCGTGGTGCGTGTGTGCATGTTAATGTATGTATGTGTGTGTGAGTGTGTGTGTTGCGCTAGTGCCTGGCGAGAGAGAGAGTAGAGAGAGGGGAGAGAGAGAGAGTAGAGAGAGAGCGAGAGAGGGGGGAGAGAGAGGGAGAGAAAGAGAGAGACAAACACAGAGAGAGAGAGACAGAGAGAGAAGAGAGACAGAGACTGCGTACAGAGAGCGAGAGAGAGATGAGAGATTATAAAAAAAAAATTTCAATTATAGAATGTAAATAATGAAATGTATTTGTGGCCATTTTTTTGCATGTTTATGAATTTTTTTATGTATTATTTTTTTTCATTCTCATGTTTTTCCTGAGGGCATGGTGTAACAAAGCTGTCTCAGCTTATCCACTTTCCCTCATTAAAAAAGTTTGTATTCGTATTCGTAGTTCGTACTCTCGAATCTCTCTCTCTCTCTGTCAGTCAGGTCTCGTGTGTGTGTGTTGCGTGTGCTTGGTGCGTGTTTGTTTGTGTGTGTAGTGTGTGTGTTTCACGTGTGTGTGAGTGTGTGTGTGTGTGTGTGTTATGTGTGTGTGTTTCGTAGTGTGTGTGTTTGTTTGGAGTGTGCTGCATCCCAGCCATTTAGTTTGGATTGTTTACATAGGAATTAAGGATTCGTACATTTTTTTTCATTTACTGTTTAATTATTGATATAATATGGCATATTAGTCTGCATGTTTGTAGTGTCAGCTTGCACGCGTGCGTACGTGTGTGCGTGCACGCTCGCGTGGTGTGTGTGTTGTTGTAAATCCCATTTTTTTTGCTTGTTTATAACTTTTTATTGTTTTTTTAAAGCGCATTGAGCTTTAAGGTAATGGGCTGTATAAGTTTTCTAAATAAATAAATAAGTAGTAGTAGTATAGTAGTAGTAGTAGTAGTAGTAGATGAGACATAACTTGGTGTCGGCAAAATCATTTGTTTTTTCTTTCTTTCATTTATTTTCTTTGTTTTGGTCACGTGTTTTGTTTGTTTTGCTTGTTCTTTATTGTTGATGTTGATGTTCTGCCTACCATGTCATTGTTATATTACTGTGGCACTTGTAGTAGTAGTAGTAATAAGTAGGTGAGTAAGTAGTAGTATAGTAGTGGTAGTGGGTAGCGAGTAGTATTAGTGATGGTGGTGGTGGCGGGAGGTAGTAGTAGTAGTAGTAGTAGTGTGGTGGCTACATGGTAGGTTATGTCTTCTCTGTTGTGTTTTTTCTCTCGCTCTCTCACTCTCTTCATCTTTTTCTCTCTCTCTCTTGTGTCTCGTCCGTCTCGTTGTCTCTCTCTCTGTCTCGTTTCGCTGTTGTCCTCTCAACTCTGTCTCATTATCTTCTCTACTCCTGTCTCTCGCCCTGTGTCTCTCTCGTCTCTCTCTCAGTCCTCTGTCTTTTTTTTTTCTCTCCCTGTGTCTCTCTCTTCTCACTCTGCTTCTCCTCGGTGGATCTGTTTCTCTCTCCTGGTTGGTGTGTGTCTCTATCTCCCTCACTCTCTCTGGCTCCTCTCCCTGTTGTCTCTCTCTTTATCTATCTCTTCTCTCGTATCATCCTCTATCCATCGCAATCAATACATGTGTCTCTCTCTCTCTCTCTCGTTTGTGTCTCTCTCTCTCTCTCATCTCTGGGTGCGTCTCGATCTGTCGATCTCGGTCCACTGTTACCTAAATTAAGCACACACAAACTCAACGTAACATCCAAGCACACACACACAAGACACACACCGAGAATCTATAGTTGAGTGTGTGTTTTTGTGTGTGTTGTGTGTGTGTGTGTGTGTGTGTGTGTGGTTGTGGTTTGGGGGTGGTGGGGGGTGTGTTTGTGTGTGTGTGTGTGGACTTGGAAAAGAAAAAGAACGAATTTCACTTCACAATAGAAAATGTTATTAGCCCATTATTAGAGTGTCGATGATAGGAAACTGACAAGACTATTGTTGTTAGCAGACGGCACGAGCGACATGCATCACAAGCCTACAAGGCAAGGAGATAGGCCGACGGGTAGTTCTAACGAAGTGAGCTAGCGTTAGGCCTAGCAAGGATGATTGTGTTGACTATGTGACTTGTCGACGGCCTGGGTTAAGAAAGATGTCGTGTTACTTATTGACACCAAAAAAATCAGCTGTTTTTGGTGTTAATTGCTAGAGCTTTTATACCGGTTTTTCTGTTGGGGGCCCCTTGACAATGTTTTCTTCTTTCAGAATCCCTTAATAATCAAGTTCTGTCTGATCAACACCATAGTCTTACAGACGGGATAAAATGCGGAGTTTGCGAGGAAATTGAAATGCTGTAACCTTGCTATTTAGAACAAATTTAGCTAATAAACAAAGATGTAGAAATGCTACTTAATTAGCGCTAAACTCAACGGATATCCAAAATTACGGCCAACTTACCTGTGCTTTAGCAAGCCGTCCACTTTTTTCAAACACATTGATGGAGTGTCACACTTTACAACAAATAATATTGCTAAATTTTATACGGCATCACCACGAAATTTCACAAAAATACGCCTGAAAAACCACAGAAATCAACATCCCACGATCCACCATTAGTAGCGGCAGAGAGGAGACTGGAAGCCTCTGTTTACAAGTTGGTCAGGCGCTGGCACCAACTGGGTCGCTTGTTATGCAAGAATCGCGCTAAAATTAGATTGGTCAGTGGGGAAAGAAAGGAAGGGAAGGGACAGCGTCCTCGAAAAGTTGCTAACTGAAAGGAGCTAGAATTGGGGATAGCCGGTTGCCGTGCATCGTGAAAGCAGGAGCATCCATGAAAATGAAATGTAAAGAGCACAGCCTAGTTAATCTAGGTAAATCAGTCTCAGACCAATGAAATCCCATACCATCATCTTCAGTAACATCATCTTCTTCCTCAAAGTCTGCGAGCATGGAAGCGTCTGAATGCATGCATGAGTCAATGTGTGTGTATGTACCGGTATGTTTTCATCTTTGCATGTATGTGCGAGTGTTAAATCCATGGATGCAACTGGAGAAAATCCAAAAAAACAGGCAAGGCAGGAGTCCAGGTGCCGCCCAGGCCCCTGGCACGGTACAGGGGCAGATCCGTTGCCCCCCTGAGAGCTGAAGAAAAAGCAAAGTCATAGCTCAATTTGAAGCTTAAAAAAAAAAAAAAAAAAAAAAAACAAAAAAAAAAAAAAAAAAAGAAAAAAGAAAAAAAAAAAAAAAGAAAAAGAAAAAAAAAAAAAAAAAAAAAAAAAAAAAAAAAAAAAAAAAAAAAAAAAAAAAAAAAAAAAAAAAAAAAAAAAAAAAAAAAAAAAAAAAATTGTCCAGGATTGGTGAAGTGAGAATGTCACACTTTTTTTTTTCCTACTTGAACTTTGAATTAAAAAAAAAATTTGGGGTCAAAATTTTGAAAACCAGGCGGCGGTATCTGAGGCAAGATTGCATCCATGTAAATCACAACCTATTCACTTGATTCGCCACACTGTATGATGTATCAATTCAGACACCTGACCATTCTCAGAGCAGAAGCCAGTGACTGTGCGCATGTGTGACCACCAGCTTTCTGCTGGCCTGCGTGTCTGTTAGATGTTCACCACACGTACCTGACTCATCAAACCGCCTCAGTTCGGCCACCTCGTCGTTCTCAGAGCAGAAGCCAGTGACTGTGCGCATGTGTGACCACCAGCTTTCTGCTGGCCTGCGTGTCTGTTAGATGTTCATCACACGTACCTGACTCATCAAACCGTCTCAGTTCGGCCACCTCGTCGTTCTCAAAGCAGATGCGTCGACCGCCGTACGTCTGGGCCTTCTTCAGGTCCTGAGGCATCAGAACCTCCACCGTGTCCTGGCAGGGAAAAGAAAATGTCGCTTCCCCCCCCACAAATGCTCTCGCCTTGGATTAACTCATTTCAAAGATCGGTACGGACATATATGTCAGGGGGGGGGGGGGGAGGGAGGAGGGGGGGCCTGAATTAATTATATAGCTGTCAATTTGATGCTTTTGCTTCAAGGTAAGTAAATCTGTGTGCACAACCATACCTTGGTCACTTCTAAACTCGCTTTGTTCCATTAGCCCACAATTTTGCCTCTGACTTTGCTTTTGTAGTGGTTTTATTGTGGGGAAACCAATCGGTGTACAGAGTTTTTCTATATAAAGTCTAAATATAAAAAAGTCTGATCTACCACTACCCTATGTCTAAACCTGAAGTAAAAAACCTGCCGTCTTCTTTCATTTCTCCTTTCGTTTATGTATGTTTTGTTTGTGTGTATGGCTGAAGTGATTTTTGAGGTTTTGAAAATAATTCAAATATCGTTGCGATGGGAATGAGTTAAGGCCTGTTGTCAGACCAAGTTGACATAGGCTAGAACACACCAATGCAGATGTCCCCCTGCTTCTTCCTTTGTGAGCGCCAAACTAAAGAAATAGTTTGGCCAAGCAAATCCGACTTCGGCTGGAGGAAAATCTTTCTGAAAGTGGTTCTTGAACAAAGGCAGGCGAATGGACCAGTAAGGTAAAAAGATAGTGGATGACAGTTAAGCAGAGGGGAAAAAGGCAGAATCAAAGACAGCGACAGATTAGAGGAAAATTAACAAACACAGAACTTCCAAAAGGTGGGAGGACATCACTTGTGGTGGAATCCTTGGTATTCCTACGGGAACTCTGTTGCGAGGGGTCGGGTTTATCTAGCTCCCTGTACGTCCAATTGTCTTCGTCTTTAAATTGAAATCAATGAATGTGCTGCAATATGCAGCACAGTAAAGTGACCGCTGCACTACATCCAATTCGATCACACTGCGAATGCGATTTGACATATTTTGCTAATTAATGATTATCGTGAAATCCAACAGTCTATATGAGTCTGATGAAATCCTACTCACTTTGAATTCCGCTATATTTGCACTCCCCCGTACACTAATCCGGATGACAATATCTACATTTTTGTATCATACAGGTGTTATTTGATTCCGTGTATGAATGAGCCTAGTGAGGGAAAATAGTGAGCAATTCATTTTAGACGGGAAAACTTTCACAAAGTGAATCATGACTCACAGACATGTCCCCAAAATTGCATCGGGATCGTAATATATGGACGCGTGTAGCACACGGCCCGTCAACCCTTTTCACCGACCAGTTCTATTTCAGGGTTCCAAAACATTTTCCATTTAAATTAACCTGGTTAGAGAAACAAAATCCATCTGCAGTATTTGGGGATTCTTCTGTGAACGTATATTAAATAGGGTCTATCCTTACTTCCCAAAACTGAGGACAACAGGGTCTTTGGATAATAGACGCCCTCAAATTGATGCCTTTCAGTGACATAGGCGTCAAATCACTGTGGTGCTAAAATGCGACGTTAGGCGGTGAAAGGGTTAAGAGTCCCTACAGAGTTTCTCTTTACCTGGAGGTTGGGTTTTTGAGTGGCTCTCCAGCTCAGTAGTTTGTCTTTCTTTGGACATTTTTTGAGACCACTGGGAGGCTTGGTGCAGGTCCGCCCACGCACATTCATGTAGACTGAACACCCAAACCGCACATACTAGATCATAAGTTCCCAGCTGGTTCACAGACTAAATAAACGGTAAGGCAAATAACTTTTTTTATCGACTAGACTGATAACCCCGGGGGGCCTACTGCCTTATAATATGACAATTATAAATTTTGGTGCAGGTCTAACTCCAAGGTGTAGACTGCCAAGCACCACACACGACTACAAAACAAGAACAATCTTGCACTTGAATTATCTATCTCATATAGGGATGACCACGAGCACCACGAAAGAGGAAATTTCAGCTTTGCAACGTCAAAAATCTTATTTTTTGTCATTTTTGAGTTACCGGTATGTGTATTTTTATGTTCTCTAACATCTTACCTTTTATTTTTATAAAGGATAATCTTTAATATTGTCTCTAAGATGGTCTTAAGCAAGTGTTTTTAAATGGAAAACGAGTAGGTCTATGTATTTTCTACAGCTAGGCTAGACTTTATGTGACAGTGTGCCGTATTCCATAAGGCCTACCTGTCACACAACACTATTTAGCATACAACAAGTGTGCCAAGGCCCTTTTTCCAAGTCGCGCGCGCCTCACTATACGACGTCATATATATTTTTAGACATGTCAAAATTCAAATCGTTATCATGCGACCCGGCTTTTCAAATCTCCAAAAACGGGCCTCCCCTCAAATCTCAGGCCAACTAGTAGTAATAATAAACTTATAATTTAGCCTTTTTCTTCTATTTTATTGTCATTCCAATAATAAAATCTTATTGTAGTTATGCCAATCAATCATTATTTATTAGTTTGTTAATTAAGACATTGAATGGCTGATATATCCTAAAATCTGGCAATCTAACCGGCCAAGTTATGTCACCTTTTATCTTTATAAAACCTATTTTATCAAAGTCATCCTTTCATAATTTTGTTACTAAGCAACTCTTTCAATGTCCTACAAACAAATTAGCTATTTTTATTTGACGTCAAAACAGAACATTGACGAAATCTACACTGACGCTGTGTCAACGTCACAGTCCGTCTGACCACTGGTCCTAAAACTGGGTTTTCGGCTGGCTTGTTTTTGTTACTGGACATTGAATGCTAGTTATATTTTAACTGTGTCATCTAACATTGTGACATAGTATATGTATAGAAAGGTCTTTTTTTAGTGTATTAATCCATTATGAAAGATCAGTGTAATGTGGTATGAGTTTAGATAAATTAATTATTTAGTAGCTTGAACCTGTTTCAGTGGGGTCTAAAATACAAGGTTTTTCATAATTAATATAAATATATAGTTAGATTTCATTATTATATTAGTAGTCAGAATAGAGCTTAGTTCATCCCTCTTTCTTCTCATATACAACATGCCAGGGTTTAATGATTAGTGGCATAGATATCTGTGTTGTACAAAACCAAACCAAACAAACACAGATCTGGTCACTCTCGCCACCCACAGAGCCATTATCGCTACATCCAGCGACTGCTGTCCTTGCGGTCCGGCTCTCGAGCATATATATAAAAAGTGCCCAAAATCTGGGTACACACTTTTTCAATCCGGCAACAAATTAATAATTTAGCACTAGGTTTATAGATTATCGTCTGCTCGATCTCGGCCTGCCTTCTCATTCATGCTGTTGATGTGAATCTACAGTGACTACTGATGTATTTGCTGCACTGTCTTCCTATGTCTTCCTATGTCTTCCTATGTCTTCCTTAGTATTTCCTAGTACCCAAATAAACAAAGCTAAACAACTGTCTGGTTTCCTCTATATGTTCCTGGTCTGTGCGGAGTGTGCCTATCTTCACCCTCCAAATCCTTATCCCTCATCAACTCCTCCCTTATCCTTTATCCATAACCCCTTACCCCCTTACCACCCCATTACATTTAGAATGTATCTCTCCAAAAACAAAATGGCAGAATGGCTGACGCTCACCTTACTAACTTTAAATGTGACAAGGCAAAGCATAGCATACAGAAATGCTAAAGTGCATGAAACTGTTAATACACACACACCTAGCCTTGCACCCATTCAACACACAGTGATAAGGCAAAGCACGGCACAAAGCCAGGTATGGAGAACTCACACGCCCACAGACACCCAGCCTTGCACCCATTCAACACACAGTGATAAGGCAAAGTACGGCACAAAGCCAGGTAAGGAGAACTCACACGCCCACACACACCCAGCCTTGCACCCATTCAACACACAGTGATAAGGCAAAGCACGGCACAAAGCCAGGTAAGGAGAACTCACACGCCCACAGACACCCAGCCTTGCACCCATTCAACACACAGTGATAAGGCAATAGCACGGCACAAGCCAGGTAAGGAGAAACTCACACGCCCACATACAGCTGACTCCTTCACCCAGCGTCAGAGGGATCCGTCGCAGGGCTCTCTTCTTGTGGTCCTTCATGCGGATCCTGCACACACAGGTATATTTCATGGTATGTACGGTCTGTCCGAAATAGAATTCTGCTTTGTTCTCTTTTTCTTTCACACACACACACACACACACTAATACAATTGGCACACACACATATATACACACACACATTGAAGGAAAAGGGTGTATATGCTGATTCAACCTTCCTCTTTCTCTCGACACATACACACATATCAACTCCTACACACACACACACTAATACAGTGGACACACATATATACACACAGCATTGTAGGAAAAGGTGTATATGCATTATTCAACATTCTCTTTTCCTCTGGACACATACACACGTCAACTCCTACACACACACAGGACACTAATACAAGTGCACACGACACTATTACACACACACATTGAGGAAGGGTGTATATGCATGATTCAACATTCTATCTCTGACACATACACACGTCAACGTCCTACACACACACACCTACTACAATGCCCACACACATATACACACCCACATTAAGGAAAAGGGTGTATATGCATGATTCAACATTCTCTTTCTCCGCACATCACACATATCACTCCTACACTCCACACACTAATACAAGTGCACACACATATACACCCACACATTGAAGGAAAGGGTGTATATGCATGATTCAACATTCTCTTTCTCTGATAGACACATACCACGTCAACCTCCTACCACACACACCTAATACAAGTGCACACACATAATACACCACACACATTGAAGGAAAAGGGTGTATATGCATGATTCAACTTCTCTTTCTCTGGACACATCAACACGTCAACTTCCTACACACCACACATGGCACGCACAAATGCAGCACCTATTACAACTGTCGCAGGTTTCTTCAATTCGTTCGCGGCGTCAGGCATTTCCGTTCAGCTCATCATCCTCAGTGAAACAACAGCTCCTGGGAAACAACACAATTTTTTCAATAAATCGCTCAACAGCGAAACACTTTCTGAAAAAACACAGCGCTACATTTCAAACAATTCAAGTGAACACTTTCCTGGCAAAGTACTAACACATTGGTGCAACTACACAAAAATGAAAAAACCCTGAAAGGCTGGGGTCCAGGGGTAATGTCCCCCTGCAGCTGAAGCAAAAATTTATTATGAGTATTTTAGTTGCTTTTTTCCACAACTTATACAAATGCTTATTTTAAAAGTTTGAAATACAGTAGACACACAAAGATCTTGTTTGACAAACTTAATTTAAATAAAAGGACTTCCCTTTTCTGTAACATTTCAAACAGGAAATCCTTGTATACCAGTCAAAGTTGCACCCATTCTACACACGTGCATGCCCCAACACGTAACGGTAAGTGTCTTTTTTTCCCTTGGATGTAAAAACAGTTGCCGGAGACATAACATGACTTACATCACCCGCAGAAAAACCCTTTGCCTGATTTTAAATCAGTGGAACCTCAGTATTGCGACCACCAAACGTGAGGTGGTCTCTTACTGAAGATTTGTTTTAGTAATGAACATAGACATAAGAGACTGGCAAAACTGTGCAGGTTACTGCGGTGTCCGCGATACAGAGGTTCGGGGGTTCCACAGAAAACACGCTGAGGAGGGGATGATGCATTTAAAGTTAACGTTTAACCAACCCTGTAGAACTTGGTGGTGTCGAAGGTCGTCCGAGGGTTCAACCAGTGGGTCAGTTTTCTCTCTGTCCTCTCTATCATTCTCCTCTCCTGTCAATCTCTGTCTGTCTGACCCTGTAGAACGTGGTGGTGTCGAAGTCTGTCCAGGGTTCACCAGGTGGGTCAGGTCTCTCTGTCTCTCTATCATTCTCCTCTCTGTCAATCTTGGTCTGTCCTGACCCTGTAGAACTTGGTGGTGTCGAAGGTCCTGTCCTAGGGTTTCACCAGGTGGGTCAGTTCTCTCTGTCATCTCTATCATTTCTCTCTCTGTCATCTCTGTCTGTCTGGCCCTGTAGAACTTGGTGTGTCGAAGGTCTTCGCAGGTTCACCAAGGTGGGTCAGTTCTCTCCTCTGTCTCTCATGTCATTCTCCTCTCTATCATTCTCTCTCTCTATCATTCTCATCTTTTCTATCATTCTCTCTCTCTCTCTGTCATTCTCTCTCTCCTATCATTTCTCTCTCATGTCATTCTCTTTCTGCGTCATTCTCTCTCTATCTTCTCTCTCTCTCTCTATGTCTCTCATGTCATTCGCTCTCTCTACAATTCTCTCTCTCTACCATTCCTCTCTCTCTATCATTCTCTCTCTCTAGTCTTCCTCTCTCTTCTGTCATTCTCTCTCTCTATTCATTCTCTCTCAAGTCATTCTCTTTCTTCGTCATTCTCTCTTCTATCATTCTTCCCTCTTCTCTATGTCTCTCAATGTCATTCTCTCTCTCTACCATTCTCTCTCTCTACCATTCTCTCGTCTCTACCATTCTCTCTCATCCATGTCTCTCAATGTCATTCTCTCTCTCTAATCATTCTCTCTTTCTGTGTGTCATTCTCTCTCTGGTCTGACCCTGTAGACTTGGTGTGTCCGAAGGCTTCCAGGATTCACCAGGTGATCAGTTGCAGGTCATGCGTTGTTGTGAAGATCGCATGGCCCTGGTGCTACTGTACCTGAACACAGCAACATGAGTACTGCCACTACTACCGAGAATAACCACAATGAAAAGAAGAATTTTCTACAATATGTCTAGTACTTAGGGAGGAATCCTTTTTTTTTTAACTATAAGGTTACACTTTTCCCCCAGACTGAACCCCTGTGCCTTATAATGACTAATAAATCAGCAAGAAAAATATACTAACAAACTCGGAATTTTGTGTAAAATTTGGGGTGCGCTAAACTATTAAAAAAAGAATATGATAGAAAAACAGGAGAAGGAATAAATTACAATGTGGCATATGTGAAGTTTTTTTGTTCGCATCAACCCCCCCCCCCCCATAAACAACATAACATTTTGATGCAGCCTTGTGTTATAAGCTTATGTCAACTCAGGCATCAGAAACTCAGAGTCCAGATCCGCTGACGAACAAAACTCTCCAATGACATCGGAGTCCATCGAGTCGGACCCCACAAAACTCGCATCCGTCTGCGATCTTCGCTACCGATTTCTCGGCGGAAAGTTCAGTTCGCACATCATAGTAGTCCTCCCGTGATATATCCTAAATCGACTCATTTAAAACCCAAATCACAATCACTGTCATCAAAAAAACTCCTGAAACAGTGAAGTAAGTCTAGGAGCTCTAAACTCGGAGAAAAAAAAACACGGCCGCGCTTTCGTTTCTGAAGCGCCAGTATGAAACCAACCGTTTACGAATCCCATTTGAGAATAAGATCGCGCTGCCCCTCATGAGTACCAACGCGGACAGGCAGTGCCCAAAAAAGGAAACCGCGGCCAGAGTGGCGACCAAAACCCGTAGGAATACCACGGACCGTTCTGATGCCTGCAACTGGGCCTGACAAGCCTTCATGCCAATGCGTGGATCTTGGAATCTATGTTCAAGCGGTTGTCAAGTTTGTTGGCCTGACTGTATCACTCCTGAGAGATTCCTAGCCAGAGGTTGTATTGGAGTTTGACATAGTCAAAATGTGACTCTAGTGCACACACACAGACCACACACAAATCAAAACAACAACATATGGTACAGATTGTGTGTGTGTGTGTGTGTGGTAGGGGGGGGAAAGGGTTGTCACGTGTGTATACTTTTTGGCTCTTCTTGGGGGAGCTAAATTAGAATTTTTGATGATTTAAATTCTTGTACCTTTGCCCACTTCACTTTTACCCCTTTTTTTTGTACACACTTCATAATCATGACTTAGCCCTGTGCTCAACCCTGGTTCATGGTTTGGTGTTTGTCCAATTATGTTTACTGCAGTTAGATAGAGATGAATTACTATTGCAGTCCATCATTTTTATATAACTATTATGTCACTGTGTGTGTAGGTGTGTGTGTGTCTTGGGGTCTTCATGAAATGTGTAAATGGAAAAAAAATTTCAATAAAAAAACCCAACACAAACTGACTGAAGTTACCTCAGGTTAGCATTGCCGGCGTGCGGGTCATCGTTGTCCAGTGAAACAGCATGACGCGTTTGTTGTTCAGAGTCTGTGACTGCACAACACAGGTACACTCACATCACTACACAAGTGGCTTAAATCATTATATTAAATTGACCACCAACACATGATAAACAGAATAACCGCAAGCAACAAGCTTGAAGTTTTAGTGCATTACACAATTCAGGCTCCGCAGGGACGCCCCATTTGGGGTCTAGTAAGGACTAAAATTCTAAAGACCCTCTAAAAATGTGCAGGGTTCCCAGGGATGCACTAGAACAATTCTTTACAGCTTCGCATGCTACTGGGACCCTCTATCCCACCTCTAGGACCCTCTAACAGGTTCATCTATGATTTCAAAAGGGAGCCCTGGGCTCCTCAGGTGAAAACAAGGAAGCCCCAAGGACCCCGGGGATAAAAAAAGGGACCCAAAGCTTTTCGGAATTAACCAAACCAGCAGTATAATGCATTTTAGCACTTTATGTCTTTGCAGGAGGATAACAGAATGAAGAATAACTCCGCGACCACAGGAAGTAAGGACAGAGCACATTCCAGACAGCACATTTAACCACAGAGACTGGAGAGACAGAGCCTGTCACAGTGTGTGTGTGTGTGTGTGTGTGAGAAGAGAGAGAGAGATAGAGAGAGAGAGAGAGAGAGAGAGAGAGAGAGAGAGAGAGAGAGAGAGAGAGAGATAGATCAGACTCAGACTAGAGGGAGAGAGAGAGAGAGAAAGAGAGGAGAGGAGGAGAGAGAGAGAGAGATAGAGAGAGAGAGAGGTGAGAGAGAGAGAGAGAGTGAACGAGAGATCATTGTGCTCAGGCCGAAGTCATCACTTTACAACTGCCACACTCAAGATCTTCGAGTTCGAGTTGTGACTTTCGCCGATTCAGTGATCGCAAAAACTCTCATCGTTGAAGGTTATCGCCCTCGCACTCTCCGTGAAACACAACTAAGCCTTTGGAAAGACTGTTTTTCGCGTCTTTCCAGTTAGTGGGCAAGGCATTTCAGACGTTCCAATCTCGGATCTGTGACATCGGCATCGCGAGCTACCGTTTCACTTCCTGACCCATTGCGTGTTACTCAGTTGTACAACATCCTTCGTTTATAGGCCAGAACACGAATAAACAAGTTTGCTTTGTTTTCTTGCTCACCTGCGCCTAGAGGCCTATCAACAAAGGAACGGAATCGTGGCTGTGGCTTGGAGCTCGTAGTGTGCACCAAAACAAAAATGCGACTGAAAAGTTGTGCTCCTGAGTGCAAATTTGTGGATTGGACAAAGCCAGGGTCATCTGCCATCAAAACGTTGACAGGGGGGAAAGGATGCTCGGTTTCGACTCAATACGAGAAGGCTATAGACACAGCAGCCACCACGGCTATTCCACCTCGTTTAGAGTAACAGTGCGTTCTTTTAATTTTGCGTGAGTTGGGCCGCACTTGTTCGTGATTGTTATGCTCCTAGGGGGAATAATGCGGGAATCTCCGCAAGACCAGCGCTCTAGAATCAACAACTGCCTATAACTGTAAGTGAAGGATCCCCTGGAACCTCCTTGTTTTTGGAAGTCCTGCAATTACACATTCTACAGATACATAACACGTGGCAAGCAAGAGGGTTAGCAGGATGCCGAAACATTAAATGGTAAAAGAATATTATCCAATCCTACTGGAATCAATAACATTACGAAAAAAATCATGTTTATTCAAATTATTCAATCAGATGGAGCACTCTTTTTGGGGGGGGGGGGGAGGGAGCGACATAGGATCAATTTTGGGGGACAAAAAAGGGCCCCCCCCTAAATTTCACACTTAATTCAGTTTTGCTAAAAATACTTCTTATATTAGTCCTGGTCAGATTATAAGGCGAAAAAAAAATATCCCTCAAATGTACGAGTATACTATATAGTCCGCAAAAATATTCGCCACCAAACACTATTTTATGTCACTAATAATCACATTCTTTCATGTTAATGGGGCTGTATTATACTTGACGACACGAAACCGCCATAAGTTTTAGGACTGACTTGACCATGCACCTTGTGGTGAGTCAGGGCGGATAATGTCTGTGCTATAAACTAGCACTCATGACGGCAAGGACGACAACTATGTAGATGGTGCATTCATCTAGTGCAGGAGTCAGGGGCGGATAGGCGGATAATTGTCTGTGGTATAAACTAGCACTTTCATGACAGGCACGGACGACAATTCTTAGTAGATGGTGCCTGCACTCCAGTGCACGAGCAGGGAAGATAAATTGTCTGTGGCTTAAACTAGCACTCATGGACAGGCAAGGACGACAATCTAGTAGATGGTGCATGCATCTCAGTGCACGAGACAGGGGCGGCTAATTGTCTGTGGCTATAAATAGCACTTCCGCCAGGCAAGGACGACCAATCTATGTAGATGGTGCAATGCATCTCATGTGCACGCGTCAGGGGCGGATAATTGTCTGTGGCTATAAACTAGCACTCATGACCAGGCAAAGGACGACACTCTTATGTAGAATGGTGCAGCATCTCACGTGCACGAGACAGTGGGCGGATAATTGTTGTGGCTAGAAACTAGCACTCATGACAGGCAAGGACGAGAATCTTATGTAGCATGGGGCAATGCATCTCCGTGCACGAGACAGAGGGCAGATAATTGTCGGTGGCTATAAACTACACTCATGACAGGCAAGGACGACAATCTTATGTAGATGGGTGCACGCATCTCAGTGCACGAGACAGAGGGCAGATAATTCGTCGGTTGGCATATAAAAACTACCACTTCATGACAGGCAAGGACGGACAATATGTATGTAGATGGTGCATGCATCGCAGTGCACTAGACAGGGCGCGGATAATTGTCTTGTGGCTATAAACTAGCACTTCATGACAGGCAAGGACGGACAATCTTATAGGTAGATGGTGCATGCATTCAGTGCACGAGTCGGGGCAGATAATTGTCTGTGGCTATAAACAGCACTTCCTGACAGGGCAAGGACGACAATCTTATGTAGATGGTGCATGCTCTCAGTGCCGGAAACAGGTGCAGATATTGTCTGTGCTATAAACTAGCACTTCATGGACAGGCAAGGCGACAATCTTATGTAGATGGTGCAGATTTCAGGCACGAGTCAGGGGCAGATAATTGTCTAGTGGCTATAAACTGATCACTCTGACAGGCAAGGACGACAATCTTATGTAGATGGTGCATGCATCTCAGTGCATCGAGACAGGGGCAGATAATTGTCTGTGGGCTATAAACTTACACTTCAGGACAGGCAAGACGACAAATATTATGTAGATGGTGCATGCATCTCAGTGCACGAGTCAGGGGCGGATAATGGTCTGTGGCTATAAACTAGCACTCATGGGACAGGCGAAGGACGGACAATTCTAGTAGATGGTGATGCATCTCAGTGACACAAGAAAGGGGCAGATAATTGTCCGTGGCTTAAACTAGCACTTCAGAAGGCAGGACGACAATCTTATGTAGATGGTGCATGCATCTCCAGTGAAGCAGTAGGGCCAGTAATTGGTCTGTGGCTTAAAAACTAGCATTCAGACAGGCAAGGACGACAATCTTATGTAGATGGTGCATGCATCTCAGGTGCACGAGACAGGGCAGATCAGAATAAGTGTCTGTGGCTATAAACTAGCACTTCAGACAGGCTAGGACGACAATTATGTAGATGGTGCCATGCATCTCAGTGGGCACAATACAGGGGCAGATAATGTCTGTGGCTATAAAACTAGCACTTCCTGACAGCAAGACGACAATATTTGTAGAGGTGCATGCATCTCAGTGCACGAGACAGGTTCCGTGGGTGAATTTTCAGTATAACAAGCCTCATTCACCACTTCTAGCAATAAAAAAATCCCCCCCCCCCCCCCCGTGGGGATACCGGGAGGTCTTTTGTATAAATAGTTCCCCCACCTATGAAGTTCGTACTTGTAATTCCTCCAATCTGTCACTCTCTTTGTCTCTGCCTTTCCCTTGCTAAACTTGTCATCTACTATTGTCTGCCTTAAAAACGGCATTCTCCTGCCTTTTTTCACGAACTTCAAAAACATTTCCTCCAGCCGAAGTGGACTTGCTGGGCCTAACTATTTCTTAGTTAGGTGCAAACGGCAGCAGACGCATATGCGCTCATAATTGACAGGAAACTGTCTGAGCGATCGAAGAAGAAAAAAGAGAAACAAGTTTAAGAAAAGCCTACCATTGGAGAAACAGGTCAGCACAGGCAGTAGAGGACTCAGGAGAGTAGTCAGAATCACGCCGTACCAGCTGCCAGTGTTGAAAGGTCTTCAGCAGCCAGCTGCACACAACATAGCAATGGTCTCCTCCCACACCGCCCAAATCACCACATGGCACAACAAACACTTGGTTTCACGCCACTTTTTTTCAGCCAGGGCTCCCAGGGACCCTCAGTGGGGGTCTATGAAGTACTAAAATTCTAAAGGACCCTCTAAAAGAAATGTGCAGGGGGTCCCAGGGACTGCACTAGAAACATTCTTTTTAGCATTTGCTAGCCACTGGGACCCTCTATCAGCCTCTAGGACCCTCTATACTGTAAGTGAAGGAGTCCCATGGACCCCTTGTTTACGGGACGATGGGAGCCCTGCATACTAAAACACATGCAACAGCCCAGCATCCAAAGCAACCGAAAACCCAAAGCATTTGCCACAGAAAACAGGATATAGACCGGTTTACACCCAATACAGGCACACCAATCACACGCCAAGGTCACGTTTTGGCACCCAATTGATTGCACTGGTGCCAATACCATAACACACACTGCACTGGTGCCAATACCATAACACACAATGCACTGGTGCCAATAATAACACACAATGCACTGGTGCCAATACTATAACACACAATGCACTGGTGCCAATACCATAACACACACACACTGCACTGGTGCCAATAATATAACACACACAATGCACTGGTGCCAATACCATAACACACAATGCACTGGTGCCAATACCATAACACACAATGCACTGGTGCCAATACCATAACACACAATGCACTGGTGCCAATACCATAACACACAATGCACTGGTGCCATTACCATAACACACACTGCACTGGTGCCAATACCATAACACACAATGCACTGGTGCCAATACCATAACACACAATGCACTGGTGCCAATACCATAACACACAATGCACTGGTGCCAATACCATAACACACACTGCACTGGTGCCAATACCATAACACACACAATGCACTGGTGCCATTACCATAACACACAATGCACTGGTGCCAATACCATAACACACAATGCACTGGTGCCAATACTATAACACACAATGCACTGGTGCCAATACCATAACACACAATGCACTGGTGCCAATACCATAACACACACTGCACTGGTGCCAATACCATAACACACAATGCACTGGTGCCAATACCATAACACACAATGCACTGGTGCCAATACCATAACACACAATGCACTGGTGCCAATACCATAACACACAATGCACTGGTGCCAATACCATAACACACAATGCACTGGTGCCAATACCATAACACACAATGCACTGGTGCCAATACTATAACACACAATGCACTGGTGCCAATACCATAACACACAATGCACTGGTGCCAATACTATAACACACACTGCACTGGTGCCAATACTATAACACACAATGCTGCACTGGTGCCAATACCATAACACACAATGCACTGGTGCCAATACTATAACACACACTGCACTGGTGCCAATACCATAACACACAATGCACTGGTGCCAATACTATAACACACAATGCACTGGTGCCAATACCATAACACACACTGCACTGGTGCCAATACCATAACACACAATGCACTGGTGCCAATACCATAACACACACTGCACTGGTGCCAATACCATAACACACACTGCACTGGTGCCAACCATACAATGCATAACACACACAATGCACTGGTGCCAATACCATAACACACAATGCACTGGTGCCAATACCATAACACACACTGCACTGGTGCCAATACCATAACACACACTGCACTGGTGCCAATACCATAACACACAATGCACTGGTGCCAATACCATAACACACAATGCACTGGTGCCAATACCATAACACACAATGCACTGGTGCCAATACCATAACACACAATGCACTGGTGCCAATACTATAACACACACTGCACTGGTGCCAATACCATAACACACAATGCACTGGTGCCAATACTATAACACACAATGCACTGGTGCCAATACCATAACACACACTGCACTGGTGCCAATACCATAACACACACTGCACTGGTGCCAATACAATAACACACACTGCACTGGTGCCAATACTATAACACACACTGCACTGGTGCCAATACAATAACACACACTGCACTGGTGCCAATACTATAACACACACTGCACTGGTGCCAATACCATAACACACAATGCACTGGTGCCAATACTATAACACACAATGCACTGGTGCCAATACCATAACACACACTGCACTGGTGCCAATACCATAACACACAATGCACTGGTGCCAATACCATAACACACAATGCATAACACACACAATGCACTGGTGCCAATACTATAACACACACTGCACTGGTGCCAATACCATAACACACAATGCACTGGTGCCAATACCATAACACACAATGCACTGGTGCCAATACCATAACACACACTGCACTGGTGCCAATACCATAACACACACTGCACTGGTGCCAATACCATAACACACAATGCACTGGTGCCAATACCATAACACACAATGCACTGGTGCCAATACCATAACACACAATGCACTGGTGCCAATACCATAACACACAATGCACTGGTGCCAATACCATAACACACAATGCACTGGTGCCAATACCATAACACACACTGCACTGGTGCCAATACCATAACACACAATGCACTGGTGCCAATACCATAACACACAATGCACTGGTGCCAATACCATAACACACAATGCACTGGTGCCAATACCATAACACACAATGCACTGGTGCCAATACCATAACACACACAATGCACTGGTGCCAATACCATAACACACAATGCACTGGTGCCAATACCATAACACACAATGCACTGGTGCCAATACCATAACACACAATGCACTGGTGCCAATACCATAACACACAATGCACTGGTGCCAATACCATAACACACAATGCACTGGTGCCAATACCATAACACACAATGCACTGGTGCCAATACCATAACCACCACAACAAACCAGATAACACACACTTGCACAAAATACACAGTGCACGAACAGACAAAAATCACAAGACACACACCACAACCAGATACACACACTTGTTCTTACACCAAACTACACGTGCACGCACAAACAAAGCACACAACAACACACCAGATAAACACACACTTGCACAAAACTACACAGTGCACGCACAGAAGGCAACACACACCACACCACACCAGATAACACACACTTGCACAAACGACACAGGCACGCCAGACAAAAAGACACACACCAAACCACACCAGATAACAAACACTTGCACAAACTAACACTACACACAAAGACAAAGACACACACCACACCACACCAGATAACACACACCTTGCACAAACTACCACACTACACACACAGACAAGTAAAGACACACACACACCACACCAGATAACCACACACTTGCACAAATACACAGGTGCCGCACAGACAAAACACACACACACACACACCACACCAGATAAACACACTTGCACAAAACTACACAGTGCACACCCAGACAAAAAGACACACACACACAACACCAGATAACACAAACACTTGCACAAACGTACACAGTGCAACGCACAGACAAAAAGACACACACCACACCACACCAGATAACACACAACTTGCACACAAACGACACAGTGAAGCACAGACAAAAAGACACACACCACACCACACAGATAAACACACTTGCCAAAACTACACAGTGACGCACAGAAGGGAAAACATTACTGCCAAAAGTAAAGAGTCAGGCTACATTTATCAATTATTTACAAATCAAACAAAAAACAAATACTCCCCCTCCCCTCAAACTTACATTTCATTTAACAAAAATGAAATAGTGAGTCTATTTTAAACAAGCCCTAGCTAATTAAGTGTGAATGAATGCATAAAACAAAATCTGCATAAAAACAGTTTTAGTACAGACAATGTTTTCGTTCACACCTCCCCAAATCCCCCTAAAATACTGCATCACAACAAACACTTTTTTTTCACGCTAAACGCATGCAATTTTCTAACAGCAACACCCAAGCAACACCTAAACCCAAAGCATTCACACAGAACCAGAATGATATTAGACTCATACACCCTGGATACACGCACACACACTCACTGGGCGGACACACACACACACCCCAAAAATATCAAGGAAACACTTTCCCCTTTCATTCATAAAGACACCGGCAACATATTAACAATAAATCGGAATGATGAAATTACTTCCTGACATCACTAGCTAAATGTAATTATTGACAGTCCAGTCCAACATTAGAAAAGGTTGGACAGAATAGCTTGAGAGAGATGGGGGAGGCAAAAGGACAGTGGAAACAAAGCTTGTGAAGGGGTAGAGGGAATGAAGTTTAAGCAGAGAGAGAGAGCGAGAGAGAGGAGAGAGAGAGAGAGGAGAGAGAATGAGAGAGAGAGAGCAGAGGACGAGAGAGAGAGATCGAGACGAGAGAGGAGAGAGAGAGAGAGAGAGAGAGAGAGAGAGAGAGAGAGAGAGGAGAGATCGAAGGAGAGAGCGAGAGAGAGAGAGAGGAGAGAGAAGAGAGAGAGAGAGGAGAGAGAGAGAGAGAGAGAGATAAGAGAGTGAGAGAGAAGAGAGAGAGAGACGAGATGAGCAGAGAGAGAGAGAAGAGGAGAGAGAGATGAGAGAGAGAGGAGAGAGAGATGACGAGAGGAGAGAGAGAGAAGAGAGATGGAGAGAGAGAGAAGAAAGAGCGAGATGAGAGAGAGAGAGAGAGATGAGGAGATGACGAGAGAGAGGAGGAGAGATGAGCGAGAGAGAGAGAGAGAGGAGAGAGAGAGTTCATGTGGCCAATGGCAAAGAGACCACCGATCGTGGATGTATTACATGGATATGTTGAGTGCCGGTTGGGGCCGTCACTTTGTGCCTGTAAAAAAGAAAAAACACACAGTTTACTCTTTCTAGTCCCTGCATTATTTTTTTCTTGTTGTCCGTTGCTGTCAAACCGACAAGAGGGAAATAACTATGTTTTTTATAGTACACAATGCATTCTTAAACGGAAGAAACAGTGACAAAGCTTTCAACATAGGCAAGAACATGGCAGTGTACTGGCAGCAAATGTCTTTGCATTTGGTGGGAGTATAAAGTGATGTCCTTACATTCCTCATGGTCAGAAGAGTTAAGAAACATTCTGAAAAGCAGAACGTTGCATTTCATGCTATTACAGAAGAAATCTCTTATTCTGTCTTACACAACAGTTTTTTTTATGGAACACTACTTAACTAGGAAAGTTCAAACAGTTCTGCTACAAAAATGGCAGCATTTTGAGTCCGACCAAAAATGACTATATACATCGAAAGAAAGACAGGCTAAGGACACTGAACGCTCTTGCGCGCGACATATTACAGTCATCGATCGTGTCCATGGCAACCAGTGGATAGTTTCTATCCTGCCAATAGAAAGCGTTACTATTTTTTCTGCCCTTGGAAGCAGTCACTGGGTGCCATGGCTAGAGGAGCGAGTACATGCAACGTTATGCCTTCAGGTAACTCACAGTTCCATTTAGAACACCACGCCCACACGTCCTTCCACTGATGATGATTCTTGTCTGCATCGTGGTTTTGATGCACTTCGGAAACAAGATAGCATTAGCAAAGTAAAACTTGTAAATATTTCATCTTAACCTCCATCACTACAGAAAACATAAAACAGTAACCAGAGAACACATTGACCACACACATATGCACCCCATCAAGCACATGAAAGCTAGCTGAAGTGCCACTGGGTAACATATCCACTTGCTCAAACACACGTACACTCTGCCACACCACCACAGGTTGCATCATCCAATTGTTAAACACACACACATGCTGCGCCCCCCCCCCCCCCCTTGCACACACCCTTACAGACAGACAGGACACAGATACACGACCCCAAACGGCCAGCTGCAAGTAGCACTGAGTGTGTCATCAACTTGTCTGACCACCCACAGACACCCTTTACACACCCTAGCATAGCTGCGAAACTTTTGGAAATGAAAATCCTGACAACAAAAAGGTGGGGGTCCGGATGCAAAGCCTCTGGTGAGGGTTCTGGGGGCAACGCCCACAGAAGCTGACGCGTTTGTTAAAATGCAACAGCAAAAACTTGGTTTGAAACATGAAGAATGTTTTTTAACCTGTACATTAAAAAATAATCATCAGAGAATGACATTAGAGAAAGAAAAACATTAAAAGTTAACTATTCGGTCACAAACTGAGTAGGGAGATGGGGAGGCGAGTCAATAACCTGTCACACTGATAGGAGAAACACAGAAAGAAGAGAGAAACAACAGAAAGAAGAGGACAGAGACAGAGAGGAGAAAGAGAGCGAGGAGAGAGAGGAGAGAGCGAGCGAGATGAGAAGAGAGGAGAGAGAGAGAGAAGAGAGAGAGAGGAGCGAGGAGAGAGAGAGACTAGAGAGATGAGAAGAGAGACGAGAGGAGAGAGAGAGAGAGAGAGGAGCGCGAGGAAAATGAGATATACTTCGGATAGAGACAGAGGCAGAGAGAGAGAGATGATATATTCCTTTTAACCCCTGCCCCACCTCCTTCACTTCTAAGCCAGTGTGCGATGAAAATCAAACTGTTAATGTTAAACTCAGTAATGAAATATCGCAATTACCTCTGCTTTTGTTGTCCTTGTGCTAGCTGCACTAGGGAAGCACACGCAGTTATCGTTGGGTTTTTGTTGTCCTTGGGCTAGCTGACAGGAAGCCACCCGCAGTTATCGTTGGTGTATTTGGTTTGCATTGTGCTAGCTGCACTAGGAAAGCACCGCAGTTGATCGTTGGTGTCTTTTGTTGTCCTTGTGCTAGCTGACAATAGGA